>JAWPHD010001104.1:105000-357368 GCA_037043455.1 Cyrtodaria siliqua | reverse complement strand
CCGGAATACACCAGATAATTAAGAATATACTTGTTTATACACTATTTATTATCTAAATATTCTGATTACCGAAATAGACTTTTGTAATACTAAGATGCGCCCTGTTACGTCAGCCAACATATCTTTTTATTTGAGTGTACAAATAAAAAGTATGTTGTTTCCGGTTAGTACCATCGAGAGGAGGTTAACTAGGACTCGGTGGTATAAATTGCAATTATTTATTTACATCTATACCACCCATTTACTAACCAATTTAGCACATCTTTTTAATGGTGTCATTTATTCATCTTTTATGGTGCTTTGGTTGCACTTCTTTTATGTGGAATATTGACACATCTTTTATGGTGCTTTTTATGTTTTTACAAAAATGATATATACTGACGAGATAAAGAAATGCCTCATCGAAAGTTGGCGTTAATTTCGTTACAAAGTTTAAATTTGGGTTGCAATTTCAGAAATGTACATGTACTCTGACCGATAAATCCAACCAACCTAAACTCGTACGATTTTATTCAGCCCATTGTTAAATTCATGTACCTGCTCACGATTTGCCCGTGCAGCCCTTGCGTGCTAACCATGTGGTTTTATCGAGTGAATTTTACACTGGTACATGTGTTAGTCGACACACAACCATATTTTCAGAGATTTTCTGACAATTATCCAGTTTCTGATGATGCCGAGGCTAAATTCCGAAGAGAGGGCCCAAGTTTTGGCCATGCTTGAATGTGGGCGAACGCAAGAACAAGTCGCTAGACGTTTTAACGTCTCTCGTTTTCGACAATATTGCGTCTCATTCGACGTGTCAGAGTCACGGGAACGTTTGCCGATAGGCCACGTTCAGGTAGACCGCGTGTAACGTCAGTACGGCAGGATAATTACATCCGTCAACGCCATCTGCGTGACAGATATGTGACGGCTGAATCCACATCACGTTTAGTGGTAGGTAACCGTGGACGCCCTGTAAGTCGACATACAGTCAAAAATCGGCTTAGAGAACGGGGAAGTATCTGCCGCAGGCCCTACCGCGGTCTAGTTCTTACGCGACGTCGAAATTTTATTAGCAATTTATTGGTTAGCACTATTCATAAAATACGAAAAAAAACTAATAAATATATAAAAAAACAACATATTTTATAAAGTATATATCATTATTAGTACATTATCTTTAGTCTTCGTATACTGTAACTAATGTATTCTATCAATATTTTATAATATATCAATTATAATAGTGGATTCCGGTAATTCAGGTAGATTCCGGTAGATTCCGGTAAATAGGTGGATTCCGGTAATTCTATGCACCGCATAAAAAATAACAGTTACGGACACATTCGAGTAACCAATAAAAAGATTATTATTTTTTCGCAAACTTTCATTGTAAACGATAATTATTGTTGATTGTTGATCTAGTGTGAATTATCTACTGAGATAATAAGGGTTATGGTCGGATGATCATTGTACGGGTTCGAACACTGCCATGGTCCAAAACTTTTTTTACAGAGTATATTAACAGGTTTATGTTTTTGCTTCTAACCATTTTTCTTCTGAAATGTATGTGTTTGTTTTTGTAACGTTATGTATGTATCCCGATGAAGGCGGTAACAGCCGAACGCTCGATATACTTTTGTTGGTTTAAGCACTGTTTGGCCCCGTGTGGTTCTCGGGGGCCCCGTTTGGTCACGGGGCAAAGAATAGGGCCACTGCAGATCCCTTTGGAGGGATAGGCAGAGGGGTAGAATCCCCCCAAATTCATGTTCATTTTATCATTTTTTGTTCATGTTCATTAAAGGTCTTCATCATGATCCCTGCATTGTTTCAGGTGCTATCTCGCTCGCATCAAAAGAGCAGTGGCAGAAGAACAATAACGTGGCTCCAGCGTAAATGGAGTTTCTACGATAGAATTTGCAGCAACTCTGCAGTTCAGGGTGAGAAGGTTCTAGGCCCCTGGCATGTTCATGCCTTTTAGGCGCCATATAAGCTTTTCATGTGTTGGTGCGCCTTAAAACCCCAATTCAATTAAGCACTGTTTGGTTGATAATTTGTCACACATTTATATATATATATTATAGAATTAAATGTTGTTTTAATGGTTCATCAACCAATTTTAGGTTATTAAGAGCCAATGATATAGAAATTGTCCAAGCTGAACTATGAAAACAGTTCAAATAATGGGAACCCATAGTTTCATATCTTTATGTATGTAATGTAACTTTGAGTGCCTACCGGGCAGTGGATGATCCAAAGTTATTTTGCGTAACACACTCGCCTTTTCTTTGCCCATTCGCTTGGGCAATTATCGCGTCAGTCGAGTGGTCAAGACATTATCCAGTCACATAACCGGTCAGTTGTTGTGCATGGTGCTTTATCTCAACATGGGTTGAATTACCTATATAAATAATAGACAGAGTATGGTCTCATCGAGTTGGTTGATTTAAACATCGAGATGGTGTCGTCCATCGGGGAATTTAAATTAATCAACGAGATGAGCTCATGCTCTGTTTGGATTTGTAGCATGTCCATTTCCTCTGTCTGCCATACTCTAACTTCCAATATTTGATAGTTATTGTATAACCATTATTCTGACATGTTTTATTTTCAATCAAATGATTTACACCAGCGCAAATACAGTGGAAATGTTTAATAAACGAGTTTGTAGTGTAAATTTGCCGTTATTTGATGGGTTAGATTCTTTAACTGACGTCTTACGTGATAGCTTACACATTATACCCTATATGAGTGATGTGTAGCATGGTCCCTGAAATGTCCATTGTATTTACTCAGGTGTAAATCATTTCATTGAAAATAACTCTTGTCAGAATAACTGGTGTACAATAATTACCAGCTATTAGAAGATGCATACAAAACATGTACAGTATGGTCTCATCTCGTTGGTTGATTTAATCTCGTAGATTAATTTAAACACCTCGATGGCGCTGCATCATTCTCGATGTTTAGATCAACCGACTCGATGAGACCATACTTTGCATATTTATTAGCAGAATGCTGAACTTGGTTTAATATGTTTCTGCACTGACACGTAATGGATCATCCTCACATACTCAAAGGCAGTCCAGTCCCGTGTGGTTCCCGGGGCAAAGAATGGGGCCACTGCAGATCCCTTTGGAGGGGTAGGCAGAGGGGTAGAATCCCCCCAAATTCATGTTTATTTTATCATGTTTTGTTCATGTTTATTAAAGTTCTTCCTCATGATCCCTGCATTGTTTCAGGTGCTATCTCGCTCGCATCAAAGAGCAGTGGCAGAAAAACAATAATATACGATAGAATTTGCAGCAACTCTGCAGTTCAGGGTGAGAAGGTTCTAGGCCCATTTTCCATATTTGATCTCGATGTACATGGAAGATGAGCCTGGCATGTTCATGCCTGTTAGGCGTCATATAACCTTTTCGTGTGTTGGTGCGCCTTAAAACCCCAGTTCAATTCAATTCAAAGGCAGTCCTTTCAGACATGGATCGAGCCTTACTGGCGCCTATTGCTTACTTCGGTGTCCTTAGGCCAGCCACTTCCTCTAGCCTCTACCCGTGTTGTTGCCGGGGTAGAATACAACCACTGCAATCTCACAAACACACTGTCAGATGCAGAGGGGTAGGATTACTACCCCATCCCCATTCGCACACGTTCATATTCATTTTGTCATTTTTTATCATGCTCATTCAAGGTCGTTATCATGACGCCTCGTATGCAAACGTGGAAACGTGGCTCCATCGTAAATGGTGTGTCAACTATAGAATTTGCAGCAACTCTGCAGTTCTGCAGGTAAGAAGGTTCTAGGCCCATTCTCCATATTTTATCTTGATATAAATGGAGGATGAGCCTGGCATGTTCATTCATGTTAGGCGCCATATAACTTTTCATGTGTTGGTGCTACATAAACCCCAATTCAATTCAATTCCTCTAATTCATCCGAATAGACGGGGACGTAAACCGGGCGGTCCTGTATATTCAGGTATATTCTCCGAGCTCGTTCAAGAACTATTATTGAAATCATTTATATAGACTCGGTAAGACAAACTCAGGGTTCCCGGATTCATATCCCCTCTATCTATGGCGGCTCTAAATAGCCCAAATAATGTGTTGAAGAGCCGTTAAACAACAAATCAATTACAATGGAGAATATGTACTGTTGTTATCCAATAGACGAATACAGATAGATAAGTCGTTATTTATCCCAAGCATACGCCTGAGAGAAAACACACTAGAAATGTAAACAGATGAACAACGAATACAAGCAACAAAACGATTAACAGAAGTAAAACAATCAATAACAAGAAGCCCAAGAGGGCCTGTGGACGCCCTACTGGCTAACATGGCTCTTATAACATCATGAAGCGCGTGACTGCCATTTACGTTTTTTGAAAGTTTCGAGCGAAAAACAGCTTTTTGACTAAATCAAGGCCATAACTAAAGAATCTGGTAAAGTTTGGTAAAGATCAAAATGAAGGCCCTATCGTATGACGAGGCAAATTATAGCATAGGCCATAACTCCGCTGTTACTGGTCCGATATAAACGGTTTTCGACCTTGACCGAGCTTTTATTGACATTAACAATCTGATAAAGTTTGGTAAAGATCGGATGAATAATGAAGCCCCTATCGTCTTAACAAGGCAAAATATAGCATTTTAACTAAATCAAGGGCCATGACTCCGCTGTTACTAGTCCGATATGGCTGGTTTTCGAACTTGTCTGAGATTTTATTGATATTAACAATGTGGTAAAGTTTGGTAAAGATAGGATAAAAAATGAAGGCCATATTGTCTTAACGAGGCAAAATATAGCATCTTGAACTAAATCAAGGGCCATAACTCCGCTGTTACTAGGTTGATATAAATGGTTTTCGAACTTGTCCGAGCGTTTATTGATATTCACAATCTGATAAAGTTTGGTAAAGATCGCATAAACAATGAAGCTCCTGTCGTCTTAACGAGGCAAAATATAGCATTTTTAACTAAATCAAGGGCCATAACTCCGCTGTTACTGGTCCGATATGGCTGGTTTTTTAACTTCTTTGAGCTTTCAACGACATTAACAATCTGATAAAGTTTGGTAAATATCGAATGATTAATGAAGCTCCTATCGTCTTAACGAGGCAAAATATAGCATTTTGAACTAAATCAAGGGCCATAACTCCGCTGTTACTGTTCCGATATAAACGGTTTTCGAACTTGTCAGAGCTTTTATTGATATTAACAATCTGATAAAGTTTGGTAAAGATCAGATGAAAAATGAAGGCCCTATCGTCTTAACGAGGCAAAATATAGCAATATAGCATTTAACTAAATCAAGGGTTATAACTCCGCTGTTACTGGTCCGATCTGGCTGGTTTTCGAATTTATCCGAGCTTTCATTAATATTAACAACCTGTTAAAGTTTGGTAAAGATCGGATAAAATGAAGGCCCTATCGTCTTAACGAGGCAAAATATAGCAATATAGCATTTTTAACTAAATCAAGGACCATAACTCCGCTGTTACTGTCCGATCTGGCTGGTTTTCGAACTTATCCGAGCTTTCATTGATATTAACAACCTGTTAAAGTTTGGTAAGATCGGATGAGTAATGAAGGCCCTATCGTCTTAACGAGACAAAAGTTAACGACGGACGGACGACGGACGGACGGACAACGGACAACTTGCCATCCCATAAGCTCTTCTGGCGATACATTGATAACGTGAGGTTTATCTGAGCTAGAGGTACTCACTATGAGGTATATCCGAGACAGAGGCGCTCAGTGTGATGTATATTTGAATTAGGGTATTCACGTTGAGGTATATCCGAGCTATCGATACTCGAGTGAGGTATATCTGAGCTAGAAGTACTCAGTGTGATGTATATCTGAGCTAGAGCTACTCAATGTGAGGTTTACATATATCTGAGCAAGAGATATTCAATGTGTGATATATCTGAGCTAAAGGTACTCAATGTGAGGTATATCTGAGCTAGAGATACTAAATGCGAGGTATATCTGAGCTAGAGGTACTCAATGTGAGATATTTCTGATCTAGAGGTACTCAATGTGACGTATATCTGAGATAGAGTACAAAATGTGACGTATATCTGAGCTAGAGGTACTCATTGTCAAGTATAACTGAGCTAAAGGTACCCAAAGTAAGGTATATCTGAGATAGAGGTACTCAAGGTGATGTATATCTGATTAAGGTACTCAAGATGAGGTATATCCGAGCTAGAGGTACTCAGTGTGAGGTATATTCGAAATAGAGTTACTCAAGCTGAGGTATAGCTGAGCTAGAGGTTACCGAGTGTTAGGTATATCTGAGATATAGGTACTTAATGTCAAGTATATTCGAGCTGGAGGAACTTAAGGTTAGGTATATCGGATATAGATGTATTCAATCTCAACGTGAGGTATATCCGAGGTAGAGGTACTCAGTGTAAAGTATATCTGAGAAAGGAACTCAAGGTGAGGTATATCTGAGTTAGAGGGATTCAGTGTGAGGTATACACGAGCTAGAGGTACTCAGTATGAGGTAAGTCTGAGATAGAGGTACTCAATGTGAGGTATATCCGAGTTGGAGATATATCAATGTGATATATATATATGGGCTAGATATACTCAGTGTGAGGTATATCCGAGCTAGGGGTACTCACTGTGAATTATAACATGAGAAAGGTATTCAAAATGAGGTATATCTGAGAGAGAGTTACTCAGTTTGAGGTATACCCAAGTTAGAGGTACTTAATGTGAGGTATATCCGAGATAAAGGTCAAGTATATGAGTTGGCGGCACTCAAGGTAAAGTATATCAGAGATGGAGGTACTCAAGTTGAGGCATATCTGAGATTGAGGTACTCATTGTGAGGTATATCTGAGATGGAGATACTAAAGGTAAGGTATACCTGAGTTGGAGATACTCAATGTGAGGTATATCTGAGATGAAGGTACTCAATGTGAGGTATATCTGAGATGGAGGTACTCAATGTGAGTATATCTGAGATGGAGGTACTCAATGTGACGTATATCTGAGATGGAGGTACTCAAGGTGAGGTATATCTGAGTTGGAGATACTCAGTGTGAGGTGTATCTGAGATGGAGGTACGCAGGGTGAGGTATATCTGAGTGGGAAGCACTCAAGGTAAAGTATATTATCTGAGATGGAGGTACTCAAGGTGAGCTATATCTGAGTTGGAGGTACTCAAGGTGAGGTATATCTGAGTTGTAGGTACTCAAGGTGAGGTATATCTGAGTTGTAGGTACTCAAGGTGAGGTATATTCGAGTTGGAGGTACTCAAGGTGAGGTATATATGAGATGGAGGTACTCAAGGTGAGGTATATATGAGATGAAAGTTCTCAAGGTGAGTTATATCTGAGATGGAGGTACTCAAGGTGAGGTATATCTGAGGTGGAAGTATTCAATGTGAGGTATATATGAGATGGAGGTACTCAAGGTGAGGTATATCTGAGTTGGAGTTACTCACTGTGAGGTATATCTGAGGTGAAGGTACTCAATGTGAGGTATAACAGATGGAGGTACTCAATGTGAGGTATATCTGAAATGGAGGTACTCAAGGTGAGGTATATATGAGATGGAGGTACTCAAGGTGAGGTATATCTGAGATGGAGGTATTCAATGTGAGGTATATATGAGATGGAGGTACTCAAGGTGAGGTATATCTGAGTTGGAGTTACTCAAGGTGAGGTATATCTCAGATGAAGGTACTCAATGTGAGGTATAACTGAGATGGAGGTACTCAAGGTGAGATATATCTGAGATGAAGGTACTCAAGTTAAGGTATATCTGTGATAAAGATACTTAAGGTCTTATCTAAGTTAGAGATACTCGAGGTATTTTTGAGACAGTCTTTTGAAATATCACAATAACCAAATACAGTATTAAACATATGGCTTGTTGTACATATTTCCTCATCAGATTGGGTTCATGATTTTTTGAAAAATTCTGTTTTTAAGCAATTCTCGTTTAAAACGCAAGACTTATGATATTGACGACGTAACCTCTCAAGTAACCGGAGCTTCTTTAAACATGTGCACTCTGCTTTATTTCCAAATAATAGTAATTGTCCAAGCAGAATTTTTTACGAAACTCCTCTGTGTCCACTACATTTTATTTCCGCAAGAGGTCACACTAGTGTCATGTCCGAATAAGTTTGATCGTTAGAATAAATAGTAATTTAACAACGATTTAGAAACATATCGCCTCTGGCTAAACAGTGGTCCAAATTCAATGGACATTTAGATTAAATTCAGTCCTTTTGTTACTTTTCCCCCATTATTGTGTTTGAAAATGGTATACACATGTATTGGTATTTATTTTGAGGATTTTGAGGTTCGAACAGTGTGACACATTTTAACTATATCTATCGCTAGCCATTACCAAATAATTGAAAACACTGTACTTTAAAAAAATAAATCATAATTTACATTATTTACTAAAAACTACACATTTAAAAAAAAAATCATAATTATTATTAAATAAGAAATCCTCAAAATGTGTGTGCCCCGCCAGCCCTCGAGAAAAGACAGAATCGTGACGCTAGTTTTTTTTGTACTCACGCATACTTCAATATTTATTCAATTGCTTTGTTGGTGAATGTTTCATAGTTTTTTCGTATATTCCTTCCCCGCTTCTGAAGTGTTTCGAGTCGGTCTCGTACAGTTGAACATTTCGGAAACGGGGGCGGTACCAGAGTATTCACATGCAGAATGGTAGGAACCAGTCAGATTTATTCCGTAGTAGTTTCATATAATATATTAGAAATATTTTAACATAATACGGTTTTAGAAAACTGTTGCCGTATATACGGCTAGAACCCTGAATCTACAGGTATATAGTGAGCGTTGTCGCACTGACTGCAGTGGGTGTGGGCATCGTAGTACAATTAAAAACAGTATTAATGTAGTTACTTTCGGTTCAAGCTTTAAAACTATTAAAAATGTATTCTGCTGGGTCAAATACCACTACATGAACGTAAATGTCAGTTATGTAACAATCTCGAGGATGAATTCCATTTCTTGTTTGAATGCACAATGTACAAAGAACTGCGTATAAAATATATCAAACCATACTACTGGAAGCATCCTAATATTCTGAAGTTTACTGAACTCATGAACAATAACAATGTACGCATAGAAAGAAACCTTGCCATGTATGTTTTTGAAAGTTTTAAAATACGTAATGAATGAATTATTGTATAATAATACATAAGATTTTCCTCGTCAGCTCATTTGATAGGAGTATATGAATACTTCATTGCTATAACAAGTATACTTTAGTTGAACCATGCTTAATCACTTGATAAAAGTTACTATGTATACTGTATCACCACCTATTGATATTTTGTATATTGTTAAATAAGCATTTGTGTACTCATGGGCCTATGGCCTTTTGTATGAAATAAACTATTCTATGTACGATGTGTCGTACTGTGGGGTGTATGGTCTTCATCTGAATCTGAGAGTTCAAGGTGCATGCAACATTAATGAAATCGCTAGACGTTCCACAAATTATTTTAATGTGGTGTCCGTATTTAATTACATTTCATTATTGTTCATGAACATGTTAACATAATCTGTCGAGCTATCACGTAAGTCACAACACCCTTGTAAGGGCCTCGCTCAATCTGGGATAGCTGTCACAGCATGGATCATGTAAGTCCAGCATTATAAGAACGAAATAGGCCAGTGAGAGGATAGACATTAGTCAAAGGATAACATTGATTTGTGAATGATATTAGTGAGGGGATAACATTGATTTGTGAATGATTAGTGAAGGGATATAATTCATTTGTGGATATGAGCGGATAACATTGATTTGTGAATGATATTAGTGAGGGTATAACATTGATTTGTGAATGATTAGTGAAGGGATATAATTCATTTGTGGATATGAGTTGATAACATTGATTTGTGAATGACATTAGCGAAGGGATAGCACGATTATTGAATATCAGCGAGGAAATAACATTTATTTGTTGATAATATAAGTAAGTGAATAATTGATTTGTGCATTAAGTGATGTACACGAGATCAGACATGCTTCCGGTATTACTTGTTTTGCTGGTACTTTCTGGGTACTGCCAGGCCCAAAGTGATAACATATGCGGCACTGACAACCTTAGATCGGTAATAATTCAGCTTGAAACGTTGAGATCACAGGTAGCGACTTTCAAAGAAAAAACGAACAGCTTAGAGACAAAGGTTGTCGTACTAGAAAACAGAAATATTGACCTCGACGCTAAATTACTGGAACTGGAATCATTAAAATCAAAAACCGAGAATCTCACCGATTATCTAGAAACCAGAAAAGGAGACATCGATGGACTACTTACCGATGTCGATGCATTATCGACCAAAATGGATACAGTAGAGTTCAGACTAGATACAGTTGATACATCTATTGAGATTATTCGAGATAACGCGACTGCATTTTCAACCAAAGTGGATACAATTGACTCAACGCTATCATTAAGATTGGATACGGTTGACACTTCTATTGTGACCATTCAGGAGAACGCGACTACATTAGCAACGAAAGTGGATACAGTTGAATCGACACTTTCATCTAGGTTAGATACAGTTGATACTTCTATTGTGGCCATTCAGGATAGCGCGACTGCATTATCAACCAGTGTAAGTGACCTTGACACAAAGATTGACAATACAAATGACGCTTTGGTTGCACAAATAGTTAGTATAGTGGAACTCACAACAAGAGTAGGAACAACAGAGACAGACATTGTGAACATTGCGGCTAGCGTCAGTGCAATAACTGATAGAGTAACTACAGTTGAAACTAGCTCGACTGATTTAACCGGTAGAATAACTGCAGCTGAAACTAGCGCGACCGCCTTATCCGAAAGAGTAACGGCAGCTGAGACTAGCGCAACCGCATTAGTAGATAGAGTTACTTCAGCTGAGACTAGCGCAGCCACCTTAACAGATAGAGTAACTGCAGCTGAGACTAGCGCAACCACCTTGACAGATAGAGTAACTGCAGCTGAAACTAGCGCGACCACATTGACAGATAGAGTAACTACAGCTGAAACTAGCGCAACCACCTTGACAGATAGAGTAACTGCGGCTGAAACTAGCGCGACCACATTGACAGATAGAGTAACTGCGGCTGAAACTAGCGCAACCACCTTGACAGATAGAGTAACTGCAGCTGAGACTAGCGCGACCACCTTGACAGATAGAGTAACTGCAGCTGAGACTAGCGCGACCACATTGACAGATAGAGTAACTGCAGCTGAAACTAGCGCAACCACCTTGACAGATAGAGTAACTGCAGCTGAAACTAGCGCAACCACCTTGACAGATAGAGTAACTGCAGCTGAAACTAGCGCAACCACCTTGACAGATAGAGTAACTGCAGCTGAAACTAGCGCGACCACCTTGACAGATAGAGTAACTGCGGCTGAAACTAGCGCGACCACATTGACAGATAGAGTAACTGCAGCTGAGACTAGCGCGACCACATTGGCAGATAGAGTAACTGCAGCTGAAACTAGCGCGACCACCTTGACAGATAGAGTAACTGCAGCTGAAACTAGCGCGACCACATTGACAGATAGAGTAACTGCAGCTGAAACTAGCGCAACCACCTTGACAGATAGAGTAACAGCAGCTGAGACTAGCGCGACCACATTGACAGATAGAGTAACTGCAGCTGAAACTAGCGCAACCACCTTGACAGATAGAGTAACTGCAGCTGAAACTAGCGCGACCACCTTAACCGATAGAGTAACTGCAGCTGAGACTAGCGCGACCACGTTAACAGATAGAGTAACTGCAGCAGAAACTAGCTCGACTGCTTTAACCGATAGAGTAACTGCAGCTGAGACTAGCGCGACCACCTTGACAGATAGAGTAACTGCAGCAGAAACTAGCGCGACCACCTTAACCGATAGAGTAACTGCAGCTGAGACTAGCGCGACCACGTTAACAGATAGAGTAACTGCAGCAGAAACTAGTTCGACCACATTGACAGATAGAGTAACTGCAGCAGAAACTAGCGCGACCACATTGACAGATAGAGTAACTGCAGCTGAGACTAGCGTGACCGCCTTGACAGATAGAGTAACTGCAGCAGAAACTAGCGCGACCACCTTAACCGATAGAGTTACTGCAGCTGAGACTAGCGCGACCGCCTTGACAGATAGAGTAACTGCAGCTGAGACTGGCGCGACCGCCTTGACAGATAGAGTAACTGCAGCTGAGACTAGCGCGACCGCCATGACAGATAGAGTAACAGCAGCAGAAACTAGCGCGACCACCTTAACCGATAGGGTAACTGCAGCTGAGACTAGCGCGACCACCTTAACCGATAGAGTAACTGCAGCTGAGACTAGCGCGACCGCCTTGACAGATAGAGTAACTGCAGCAGAAACTAGCGCAACCACCTTGACAGATAGAGTAACTGCAGCTGAAACTAGCGCAACCACGTTAACAGATAGAGTAACGGCAGCTGAGACTAGCGCGACTGCAACATCATCAAACGTTAGTGCCATTGACACCAAGCTTGATACTACAAATGACGCGATTTTGGTACAAATAGTGAGTTTGTCTTCACTAACAAATAGAGTTACTGCAGCTGAGACAGATATTGGGAGCATTGATGGCCGAGTGACTGTTCGAGAAGCATGTACATGTTAACTGCAGCTGAGACAGATATTGGGAGCATTGATGGCCGAGTGACTGTTCGAGAAGCATGTACATGTTAACTGGAGTTGATACGTTACATTTTGTGTTCCCATACTGGTCATTGCTTGAATGGCATATGTTTGTATACGATGTTAACGGAAATTGTATTACCATATGCATATATAGAATTGTTTGATATATCAGTTTGTGCTATATTCAAAGTATGCATCACTTAATTGAGTATAATTATTGAACCATTCATGTGTTACATGTATATTCTAATCACAAATCGTTAAGAAAATACTGTTTATTATTATTATTGCAATGATTGGTCTGTTCAATGTGTATAAACTGCGTCCTGAAACATGTAGGCGAATCCGTGGCCGAGAGGGTATAAGCACTGCGTTTAAAACCGTATCACCTCTCACCGCTGCGGGTTTGTATCCCACTGCTTGTGAGTGAGAAAGTGTCGATTCTTACGGATGGCGGGCGGTGTACCGTACTGGTTCTACCCAGCAATACGTGAGTGTACTGCGTAAACGACCCTCATACATAGCCTAACATGTGTAGACCCCATGATCCTTACGATTTAATTATTGTTAATGAAATAGTTTGGTCTGGAAAATTAGACGACACGGCTAGTAGTTAATTGAATTTAAACAATATTTTATTCAAGTAATGAATGGGATTGGACAACAGGCAATGCCTATGAAGACCTCTCCCGTATCAGGGTACATATAAACAATACATTCATATCAAACATAACATAACATGTGGACTTGTAGTACAGTTTGCATATATTGGTTTGACAATTAGTTTAGATTCTTTGAAACATGCGTATCGTGATTGTTTAATATTAACATTTTGTATTGTCAGAAAGAATTTAAGTGAAAAAATAATAAACAGAAAAACATGCATAATGGAACTTTCGTAGTTAGACATATACATATAAAACTATATGATTATTACAAACTATAATGGTTTTCATATGACATTATGTAACCAATAGTTAATCTTGGAATTTAAGATAATTGAGAACAAAACGAACAAAAAAAAAATACAATAGTAAATTTCGTCTAGCATTGTGACAAAACATATTTGAAAACAGAATAGTATATACATACATATGCATATACATACATACACATATACATATACAGACACATATATATAAATATAGAAAGAAAGAAAGAAAGAAGATTTTATTCATAAATCAATAGGCCATAGGCCCGTGAGATACTACAAATGCATATATACATAGAACATATGACATAGCAATAAACACATTTACAGTTCTAAGTATTTACATTAACATTTTTCTGCTATAAATATATTATATTATTTGTATTCCTAATTAATAGAAATAACGGAGAAGGTGATACTGTTGTGATGTTACAACGTATTGCAAACATTTCGAACAGCATTAATATAACAATCCCAAGGTGATAGTGCCCCACAAATGCAGCAGAATTGGTTATTTGGTCTGTCCATACCTAACGCGCTCACTGCATCCGTACGGCACCGCATGGGTAATTAACGGCTGTAAATAGTATTTATGTTAGCTATAGTTGCAAACTAATGACACCATTCAAAATAAGTTTAATATAAAAACAACTGTAGTTATAACACTTTAAAGTTGGAAATGTAATTACCTACATATTTACAATTATATACGACTTAAATAACATGCATATATGATAAATAAAACAAAGTTACATTAATTGGATGTCAAATATGGATCAAGAAGATTTTAATTATATGGTTAAATAATCTGTTTCTTTACTTCAAAACATTTGAAGATATACATACTTAAATTTCTGATGACATTTTCATTTTCGCTACTAAATAGCTGTTTTAGCTTAAACATACTTGGTCTTGTCCAGAATATATACTTACATACCTATATATACACATACATATATATATATATACACATACATACACATACACTCATACATACATCTATAATTCCATGAAAATATCTTGGTATACTTGATGTATTTGTGGACGATAAATACAATTTCTGAGTTTATAGTATGGTCGAGATTGGAACTGCCATTCAATATCAAGCACGGCTGGTTGTTGTTGTTTAATCATTAATATTAATTCATACGATGCTTAAAGGGGTTTACGCATTATTTTCAAACACGATTGATTTAAAAGAACTCCGAAAAACTTGAAAAAAGCTGAAAGAATTATCAAAATGCCATGAAAAATAAAGGAGATATGACCTATTCAAAATTTGCAAAGAATATAAATGGAGGCAGCCATATTAGAAGATGACGTCATCGCACCTTTTCACTATGGAAATATACAGTTTATATATACATATGGTAAAAAGGCGCGTTGACGTCATCGTTACAAGATGGTCGCTTCCATTTATATGTTTCTTTGCAATTTTTCAATAGGCCATATCTCCTTCTTTTCACGGCATTTTGATAATTTTTTTCAGCTTTTATAAAGTTTTTCAGAAATCCTTAAAAATAAACCTTGTTTGAAAATAGTGCATCAGCCCAGTTACAGGTTCTTATAAAGTGTTGTTTTGCGATAAAGTACGCTATATTTGAATTATATGTACAAGTATTAGCAATATAATTGTCATTTAAATTAATATTTATGGCTTAGCAACAAAAACAGCCGAGTCGTCGGGATTTCCAGACCAAATGTTTTCTTAAAAATAATTAAACCGAAGGTGACATGCAGCTTAATCAAATGGATATGAAACTGACGCACATTATGAGGGTTTTAAATTGTATTTGGAGTGACAACAATCACTCTTCTAGATAGCTTCCAATCCCTTTAAGAAAAAAAAACCGCCAAATAACGGCAACGTTACACTATAAAACCATGTATCAAAACCCTATCCAGGTGTTAAGGTCATTTGATAATGTATATGTGCTGATTAAAAAGGTAAAGGTTTATTCTCGAGTTGTAAAAATACCCGAGATTCAAAATGTGTTAAGTGAATAATGAGTTGGTAATTCTTAATTCTATGCTCCAGATTCGGGGTTTGGCCTGCTGGTTAAAACCGTTTATTTTGTATCTGTAGAGTTTGGATTCTCGAAATGTGTAATTATATATACATATACCCTCGTCGTCAGTAGGTTTAGATACGATGTACATATTATGTAAAATGTGGCTGTTGTTGGCGCGATACTACTTAAAAGTATGGAGTGAACAGTTGTAAACGATGAAGATGTATATCGCAAACATAAAAAACAACTATTCTGATACAAGAATGTTATCTCTAACCTATAATGAATGTTTTAAAAAATACTGTGAACACTTTATTATGAATATTGTTGTTGAAACATATACTAAAAGCAAAAAGAAACGCGAAACAGGAATTTCCGCTATATATTGTATTTACTGCACACTTAATTCCATATATATTCCAAAGAAATCCCAAGATGTTTTGTAACAAAAAAATGTGCAGTTAGTTAGAGAAAGGACACAACTGTGCTGTTGTAGACGTTTTAATCGCAGTACACGTTGTAACAAGAAATTCATAAATGTTGAAATTCCTCTTTGAATAATTGAGCCAGTTCAGTACTGAGTTTAACGTAATGAGTTTGCAAAATTTTGCATCCTAAGTTTTCCAACATGCTTGAGCTAAACGCGTACTCTGTCAATAATGAAACTTTGCATGAATACTATTTGCTGTGTTACGTGTTGTTTTAGTCTTTTTCCGAAAGGAAAGATCTTACGTAGCCATGTACCAGATTAACAGCAGCATATTGTACATACAATATATAGCGGAAATTCCCGTGTCGCGTTTCTTTTTCCTTTCAGTATAGCTTTAAGTATAAGCTGTCTTATATAAATATATATATCCAACATTTACAAATAATAAAGTATCAACTATTCGGTAATAGGCTTGTTTGATTTCTTAACCTACAAAAAAGAGCCACGTACGATAAGAGCCGTATTTGGCCCCAAGATTCGTGATAATTCCAGACTTTAGACACGTATTTAAGATTCAAATGGAATGAATGTGCAGATAAATGTTTCATATTGCAAAATGAATGCAAATAATTTACTCCCTAACCCGCTAAGCACGACTATAATAGCCTTTGCGTCCATTGTAAACCCAGATCAGCCTGATCAGGGTTTACAATGTCAGGCTGCTGATCAGACATTTCCCGCAAAACACCCCTTTGTCCAATAAATGGAATGGTCTTAATTCAAAGAACAGTCCATTATATATATATATATATATGTAGCGGGTTAAGGGTTAAGGCGGTACCCATGTCGTCAAACCGTTGTATGTGTGTGGTATCGACGCACACTTTGCTACTTTTTATACTATTGTTCGGGGCGCTTGGTTTTCGGCAAGGTTTTTCAGCAATAACATGAGCAATTTTAATAATACATGGATACATTATATATCACTGGAAATGGAATTGTTGTGGTAAACAAAAGTATAAAAATATCTTAGTTTTGAAAATCGGTTGAGAAATAAATATTTTACAGCCAAAATGCGTTTTAGATGTAAACTCCTTGTTGCTGGGACAGAAGAAAATTAAGAAAACTCAAATATCTTCAGTTAGCCTTAATATTCTGCCATAAAACGTCCAGCGTGTCTTAATTTATGTTTATTTAACACATTAAAACCATTTTGTGTTAACAAGCCCAAGAGGGCTTGCATAGCTCTACTCGCTATATGGAGTCTGTGGTGGGGAACACGACATCGATATGCACAACTGGGCTTGGTACTGATCATTCCTGCCAAGTTTCACTGAGATCCGACCATGGGTTCAGGAAAACTAGTCCAGATAAAATCTGTGTATACGGGACCATAACTCTGTCAAAAATCATTCAACTGGTATCTACGATATGCACAACTAGGCTTCGTACTGATCATCCCTGCAAAGTTTCGTTGAAATCCGGCTAGGGGTTCAGGAGAACTAGTCCGGACAAAGTTTGTGTTCTAAAACATTTAAAGGGCCATAACTCCGCCGAATATCATTCAACCGTAACATGGCGACGACACGCACAACTAGGCCTTGTACTGATCATCCCTACAAAGTTTTGCTGAAATCCGGCCATGAGTTCAGATGAGACTAATCTCGACACAGTTTGTATATTAAAACCTTTAAAGGGCCATAACTCCGCCAAAAATCATTCAACTGGAACACGGCGACGATATGCCCAAATAGGCTTGGTACTGATCATCGCTGCAAAATTTCGTTGAAATCCGGCTATGGGTTCATGAGAACTAGTCCGGACAATATTTGTGTACTAAAATATTTAAAGGGCCATAACGCCGCCTAAATCATTCAACCGGAATACGGTGACGATATGTTTAACTAGTTTTTTACTGATCATCCCTGAAAAGTTTCGTTTAAATTCGGCCAGGGGTTCCGGAGAAATAGTCTGGACAAAGTTTGTGTACTAAAACATTTAAAGGGCCATAACTCTGGCAAAATCGTTCAACCAGAACACGGCGACGATAAGCACAACTAGGCTTGATACGGATCATCCCTGCAAACTTTCGTTGAAATGCGGACAAATGAAGGCCTTATCGTCTTAAGGACTATTGGTCAGCCATCTTTGAAAAGCAAATCCAAAATGGATGGGGTATGGCTTATTGAAATTTTCATCCAAATGCATACTATAGGCATGAACAATGTCAATGATATAATAGATGGCAGTAATTCATGACATTATTGATGTGAACATAATATTAGAAACAATATTTATTGGGCAGAAATAGTGCCCTTTATATTCGAAAAGTTTAGTACAATTTTACTCGAAGATGTTGTTTTTTTTATATTAAATAAATGTGTCCATAGAAGTGTCCATTTATCTAAAAATGGCTTACCAAGGGCCATAACTCTGGTGTAACTAGTCCGATCTGGCTGATTTTCGAACGTTTACGTGCTTTCATTGATATTAACAATATATGTCAGTTTGGTAAAGATCAAATAATAAATGAAGGTGCTAGAGTGGTCACAATGCAGAACATGGCATTTTCAGCAAAACATGGGCCATAACTCTGGCGTTACTGATCCGATATGGCTGATTTTCAAACTTGCGCGAGCTTTCATTGATAATAACAATCTATGCTCGTTTGATAAAGATCAAATAATAAATGAAGGTGCTAGAGTGGTCACACGGCAGACAATGGCATTTTTCAGCATATCAAGGGTCATAAATACAGTGAAACTAATCTGGCTGTTTTTCAAATTTGCCCGAGATTTCATTGATATAAAGACCGTGGTAAAGTTTGGTAAAGATCTGATAAATAATGAAGGCCCTATCGTGTTCACAAGGCAGAAGTTAACGGACGACGACGAAGATGGACGACGGACAACGGACAACTCGCCATCCTTCAGGTCTCACACCTCAATTAATTTTCCCATAGAGTTACTGTACAGCCTTTTCCAACATCTGAGCTTCAAAGCAGGCCAGCATACATTGTTCTTGGTTTGATATCGTCAGTATAGCCAAGACCAGTAATTTAAACAATAAAATACATAAGTTAGCCAGCCTGGTTTTTTTCTCGCTCAAATACACAATTCATACACTAGCCAGCTGAATACGTGGTGATTAGGTCAAACATTTCTGAAATTTGAATGAAACCACATATCAACATGGAATTTTCTGTATCGTCTGTCTTTCAGACTGCAGATGTATGCTAAAGCAAAGAAAAAAACTATTTTTCAAATTAAAAATTGCCTAAAATTGAGAAAAAAAATAGAATTATTTTCTGTTTTCCTTTTGTCTCTAGGGTGAGCTTTCAGGGGAGATAATAGAGGTGTGAGGCCATAACGTCTCACACCACAATTAATTTTCCATAGGGTCCCATTGTAATATTTTTGTTCGTGGCATAGAGATAAGGCAGTGATATATACAAAAACTTGCATTTATGCTTAAATTCTTCATTGATCCAACATCTGCAATTTAAAACACAATTAACAAATATTTACCAGGTTGAACATTTTTAAATTTCATGTTTGCGTGACGTCACGCCTATCAAAATTTAGACAAAAATACAACCCCGTGCTGATTAGACCCATGATATGTAAAATGAGGCGGAAATAGCTAGAAATCGTATATCAACATGCATTTTTCTGTAATCTCTTCCTTAAATGCTGTAGATTTAGAAACTGGTAAAGATAAATCAATGTATCCTGTAAAATGTCTTTCATCTGTAGGACACAAATATTCAAGGGAGATAATAGTGTTGTGAGTCCATAAGCTCTACTGAAAGGACAGTAGAGCTAAGCACAAAAAGAAGGAAAAAAAAAGAAAGAAAAAAGTTAGCCACCAGTGGGATATGGAATTTTTCATCAAAGCAAGGGACATGTTACTAATCTGATACGGCTGATTTTCAAACTTCTTGACGCTGTTATTGATATTAACAACCTGTGCAAGTTTGGTAAAGATCAAATAATAAATGAAAAAACAAGTTAAGATTGGTTATACTTATACACGTGACCACCAAGTGGTAGGAAGACAGGTACAGATTGGTTAAATTTATATAGGTAGTCATCTCGTAGCAGAAAAAGACAGATGATGATTTAGTTAGAATTTACCTGGGTGGAATAAACATTAGGATTGGAACTCATTATCAGTTTCGACCACAAGAGTCATGAACAATAGATGCAAAATTCGAACAGGAAAGCATTCATGGAAATCAATCATCCAAGAGCCGCAATGAAATCAAACAACACGTACTATTGTTTCGACGTCATGCAAAGCCCGAAATATACTGAAAAAACGACAAAATTTCATTTAATTTTATACGAAGGGAAATAACCAGTTTTGAATTTAGTTAATATGTGTATAACAATTTTACTCCCTTTTCTTAATGCATTTTACCTATTTATTTCGGGTAAGCTGATACGAGCAATTATCCGGGTTTTATTTAAGTTACTGTATGAACTGTTAAAACTAATTCGTTGAACTATTGTTAAGGTTTACCACCACCAATTGCTTATAAACCTCCGAGGTGTAGTCGAATGTAGTTCGTATAATAAAGAGCAGTCCCTCCTTTTTTGATGGAAATGGGCATAATCAGTAGGAGAAAATAGCCATTTCTCTTCGATTTTGTATGTATAAGAAGTGTATTATTATATTTTACTGGATTATTGATGAAGATTGTTCACATTTCGGATCTATGCATACACTTTGTGAGCAACTAGCATTGAAAATAGCTTTATCCTTGACCTGTCTAGTAAACGAACAAGAACTTTCTTAAATGTCTTGTTTCTATATGAAAATTACACTGCTGCATTACCCATACTTGAGTTGAAGTTGCAGGAAATCATTAATATGTGACATTTTAACATTAGTGCGAATGGGGAAAATAATTGGTGGTTTAATACCTTAATAAACATACCCTATATAACCATTACATTAAGGTAACTGATGTCAGGGCCCTATATATTTCACTTTTCATCCCTGCTGATATCATACCGTAACATTAGTTTTATTAAAACGCTTAATCGTATACGACAAATGCAGCATTCAATTCATAAAATAACATGTAACTGCGTTTGAGAACAGAGGTCATCTTAAATGTTCGATCCAGCTTATGGAGTATTTTTCTGCGTAGTCATACATCCAAGAACGGTTTCATTCAGACAAAATTTGACCACTTATATATGGTAAGCATCCTGGCATTGACCTCATCTGTAGCATCCTGATATTGGCATCATATGTAGCATTCTGACATTGACCTCGCCTGTAGCACTCTGGCATTGACCTCACCTGTAGCATCCTGACATTGTCCTCATATGCAGCATTCTGGCATTGACCTCACCTGTAGCACTGTGGCATTGACCTCATACGCAGCATTCTGACATTGACATCATGTATAGCAGCCTGACATTGACCTCACCTGTAGTATCCTGATATTGAACTCACAAGTAGCATTTTGACATTGACCTCATCTGTTGCATCCGGACATTGATCTCACCTGTAGCATCTTGACATTAACCTCTTCTGTAGCATTCTGTTATTGACCTCGTCTGTAGCATCCTGACATTGGCTTCATCTTTAGCATCCTGTAACATTCTGAAATTGGCCTCATCTGAAGCATCCTGGCATTGGCGTACGTAGTATCCTGACACCGGCCTCATCTGTAGCATGCTGACTTTGGCCTCATCTGAAGCATCCTGACTTTGGCCTCATCTGTAGCATGCTGACACCGGCCTCATCTGTAACATCCTGGCATTGACCTCATCTGTAGCATCCTGACTTTGGCCTCATCTGTAACATCCTGATATTGACCTCATCTGTAGCATCGTGAATTTGGCCTCATCTGTAACATCCTGACATTGACCTCATCTGTAACATCCTGACATTGACCTCATCTGTAGCGTTCTGACATTGCCCTCACCTGTAGCATTCTGATATTGACCTCATCTGTAGCATTCTGCCATTTACCTCACATGTAGCATCTTAACATTGACCTCACCTGTAACATTCTGGCATTGACCTCATCTGTAGAATCCGGACATTGACCTCACATGTAACATCCTGACATTGACCGCACCTGTAGCAATCTGCCACGGACCTCATCTGTATCATACTGACATTGACCTCATTTGTAGCATTCTGACATTGATTTTACCTGTAGCATCCTGATATTGACCTCACCTGTTGCTTTCTGACATTGGCTTCATCTTTAGCATCCTGTAACATTCTGACATTGACGTACGTAGTATCCTGACATTGGCCTCATCTGTAGTATCCTGAAATTGGCCTCATCTGTAGCATGCTAACATTGGCCTCATCTGTAGTATCCTGAAATTGGCCTCATATGAAGCATCCTGACATTGGCCTCATCTGTAGTATCCTGACATTGGCCTCATCTGTAACATCCTCGCATTGACCTCATCTGTAGCATCCTGAATTTGGCCTCATCTGTAACATACTGACATTGACCTCATATTCAGCATCCTGACATTGACCTCATCGTTAGCATCCTGACATTGACCTCATATGTAGTGCCTGACATTGACCTCATCTGTAGCGTTCTGACATTGCCCTCACCTGTAGCATCCTGGCATTGGCTTCATCTTTAGCATCCTGTAACATTCTGACATCGGCCTCATCTGAAGCATCCTGGCATTGACGTACGTGGTATCCTGACATTGGCCTCATCTGTAGCATCCTGACATTGGCCTCACCTGTAGCATCCTGGCATTGACCTCATCTGTAGCATCCTGACTTTGGCCTCATCTTTAACATCCTGACATTGACCTCATATGTAGCATCCTGACATTGACCTCATATGTAGCGCCTGACATTGCCCTCACCTGTAGCATTCTGATATTGACCTCACATGTAGCATCCTAACATTGACCTCACCTGTAACATTCTGACATTGACCTCATCTCTAGCATCCTGACATTGACCGCACCTGTAGCATTCTGCCACGGACCTCATCTGTATCATATTGACATTGACCTCATTTGTAGCATTCTGATATTGATTTTACCGGTAGCATCCTGACATTGACCTCATCTGTAGCATCCTGACATTGGCTTCATCTGTAGCATCCTGTAACATTCTGACACTGGCCTCATCTGCAGCATCCCGGCATTGACATACGTAGTATACTGACATTGGCCTCATCTGTAGCATCCTGACCTTAGCCTCATCTGTAACATCCTGGCATTGACCTCAACTGTAGCATCCTGACTTTTGCCTCATCTGTAGCATCCTGGCATTGGCCTCATATGCAGCATCCTGCCATTGCCCTCATCTGTAGCATCCTGACATTGACCTCATCTGTAGCATCCTGACATTGACATCATCTGTAGCATCTTGACATTGACAACATCTGTAGCATCCTGCCATTGCCCTCTTATGTAGCATCCTGCCATTGCCCTCATCTGTAGCATCCTGGCATTGGCCTCATATGCAGCATCCTGCTATTGCCCTCATCTGTAGCATCCTGCCATTGGCCTCATCTGTAGCATCCTGACATTGACATCATCTGTAGCATCTTGACATTGACAACATCTGTAGCATCCTGCCATTGCCCTCATCTGTAGCATCCTGACATTGGCCTCATATGTATCACCCTGGCATTGGCCGCATCTTTAGCATCCTGACATTAACCTCATCTGTAGCATCCTGACATTGACCTCATCTGTAGCATCCTGACAATGACCTCATTTGTAGCATCCTGCCATTGCCCTCATCTGTAGCATCCTGACAGTGGCCTCATCTGTAGCATCCTGACTATGGCCACACCTTTAGCATCCTGACATTGACCTCAACTGTAGCATCCTGGCATTGGCCTCATCTGTAGCATCCTGACATTGGCCTCATTTGTAGCATCCTGACATTGACCTCATTTGTAGCATCCTGGCATTGACCTCATCCATAGCATCCTGACATTGCCCACATCTTTAGCATCCTGGCATTGACCTCATGTGAAGCATCCTGGCATTGGCCTCATCGGTAGCATCCTGGTATTGGCTTCAGCTGTAGCATCCTGGCGTTGACCTCATCTGTAGAATCCTTTCATTGACCTCATCTGTAGCATCCTGGCATTGACCTCATCTGTAGCATCCTGGCATTGACCTCATCTGTAGCATCCTGGCATTGCCCTCATCTGTAGCATCCTGGCATTGACCTCATCTGTAGCATCCTGGCATTGACCTCATCTGTAGCATCCTGGCATTGACCTCATCTGTAGCATCCTGGCATTGACCTCATCTGTAGCATCCTGGCATTGACCTCATCTGTATCATCCTGGCATTGCCCTCATCTGTAGCATCCTGGCATTGCCCTCATCTGTAGCATCCTGACATTGACCTCATTTGTAGCATCCTGGCATTGATCTCATCCATAGCATCCCGAAATTGCCCACATCTTTAGCATCCTGGCATTGACCTCATGTGTAACATCCTGGCATTGGCCTCACCTGTAGCATCCTGGCATTGACCTAATCTGTAGAATCCTTTCATTGACCTCATCTGTAGCATCCTGACATTGACGTCATCTGTAGCATCCTGACATTGACGTCATCTGTAGCATCCTGACATTGACGTCATCTGTAGCATCCTGCCATTGCCCTCATCTGTAGCATCCTTTCATTGACCTCATCTGTAGCATCCTGACATTGACGTCATCTGTAGCATCTTGACATTGACCTCATCTGTAGCATCCTGACATTGACCTCATCTGTAGCATCCTGACATTGACGTCATCTGTAGCATCCTGACATTGACCTCATTTGTAGCAACCTGACATTGACCTCATTTGTAGCAACCTGGCATTGACCTCATCTGTAGCATCCTGGCATTGACCTCATTTGTAGCAACCTGACATTGACCTCATTTGTAGCAACCTGACATTGACCTCATCTGTAGCATCCTGCCATTGCCCTCATCTGTAGCATCCTTTCATTGACCTCATCTGTAGCATCCTGACATTGACCTCATTTGTAGCATCGTGGCATTGACCTCATCTGTAGCATCCTGGCATTGACCTCATTGATAGTATACTCAGTACTTTTAAAAACGCAACATGATTGACTTTCAATTATGTTCAGTTCGCTGTTTTTTTGTTCAAATCAAGATTGTATTTTATGTTAGTACACACGTCTCTTTGTCAACGGTTAACATATGGCGATAAACAGTTGCAAACAATTTCCTCTATTTCTTTCAGTTAAAACACTTTTTACATCTTCACCATCTCTAGAAATTCAAAAAATACCAGTTGTTCTGTTTTCAAATATACTCAGTGTATAATGGAATTGGCCTATCTACTATTTTGCTCCCTATAACAACATCGACTAATTGGCTCCATCACCATACAAAAAGCTTGATTCACTATGTTCTCTTTTCAATAACTCATTAGTGTGAGCGACTCAGGGCCATGTTGCTCTCTTTTTAAAATTTTGAACAGGCGGCAAATGATTCATGGAAATTAGATCCTGACGAAAAGATAAAAAACTCATTTTTTATTGATTAAATTGAAAGCAGGTTTAAAGTTAAAATGATACTGGATAAATAAATCGAGAAGCCAATTTTAATGTTTGATAAGCAAGATTGACGTGTATCCCTTTAAAGTCACAAATAAAAAAATAAGGAAAAAATCGCTACAGAATAGTTTATCCAAACCCTATCCAGGTGTTGAGTTCATAAAATTGTGTACATGTGCTGATTAAAAGTATAGGTTTATTCACTGGTATTTAAAAAAACTCAAGATTGAATATGCGTAAAATGAATTATGAGTTGGTCAGTCTTAATTTGACGTTTCAGTTTTGGGTTTTGGCTTGGCTGGTTAAAGCCGTTTATATTGTGTCTATTGAATCCGGATTGTCAAATATGTCAGTTATAGAAGTATATTTAACTCGTCGACAGGAGGTAACGGTACACATCTGTTCTTAAATTTGCCTATCGGTGGTGTGATAGGGACTTTAAAATAACACTAATTGCCACTGAAGATTTGAAAAAAATAGGTCAACACACAATATGTGAAGATTAAACATTCCCAATAGAAAGATATATTTGTATAGTGTGTGTACGTAAGATGATGTTTATATGCCGACGAGAAAGCTGGAGCTAATGACTAGGGTCAGTTTGCTTTAAAGGGACACATGGACATTTCGATTTATTTTCAAATATTTTTCTGGAAAAAATCACGGCGTCCCGTTACGTTTTCTTCATAACTTGCATAATTATATCGAAATCTTTATTAATAATTATTTCAAAAGTTCAAGTCAAACTGATTTTACATATTATTATAATTCTTTTCAATACATTTAAAGGAACACGCGAGAATCTTGATGTTTTTTTAAATTCTCGGTTAGCTATTTTACATCACTTGCGTTTATCCAATCATTTATATTAATCACAACAATAGTTGCAAAGAAAAAACACACGAAACTCACACTTTTATTTAATTATATGCAAGTAGGTTTACAGGGACACTGTCCATAAGTAAGCAGATATTGAGCATAACCAAGTAACTGTCTGATTGTTATTCATTGAAAACATGAGCATAGACCCAAATAAGTCTGTCGTAATATATTCGTGAAATAAAAAGTTTTTTTTTATTGTTTGTAAACAATGTGGTCCCGCAATATTTACAGTTTCTGCTGATCACGTGACATCCATTAGCGCACTAGTTAGACGCCGCCAAAAATGTTACGCAATCGATATGGGAGAAACTTCCGTTATTATGGAAACATCAGAAACCTATTAAAATGAAATACAGAAATTGTTTACATAAAAAATCAATTGTTGTAATAGTACATTTTACTCATATGTGTTATTTCATATGTGTTATTTCATATGTTGTTATTTCATATGTGTTATTTCATATGTTTTTCATATGTGTTATTTCATATGTGTTATTTCATGTGTTATTTCATATGTGTGTTTTCCCACTGGTACACTTTTCACCTTATAACAGATTGATAAATACATAATTGGTTATTTTATGTTTCACCACACGACCAATTTCAATTGCATATTCATCACCGTAGTTTGAAAATAGAAACTTTTCAATAACAATCATTTTCTGATTTTTACATATATTACTGTTTCAAAATATTCAATGTAAATATAAAAATCGAACACAAGGACGACAGTCAACCACAAACACACACTGAAACAAAGAACAACTATATATAAAAATGAATAAAAGACAAAATAAACATCAAAAACATACAAGGGTTGATAATAGGGCTATTAGCCTTGGAACGGTCTTTGGCAAAAAAGACCGCTGGGGCTTTAAACCAGGTTCTAGGGTATTCAGGTTTAAAATGCCATAATACAAAAAACAAACTATACAATGTAAACAATAACAGGTATGCACAGATTTTTTTCTCTTGTTCTCATGCCTTAAATATTTGAGTTTCAGTTTACTATTTACTTATAGTCTATTTTGTGTACTTTATTAGTCTGTGAATCAATTTCATAAACATCGCTTTCAGTCTATAATGCATACGTTTAAAGTCCTCAGCATTACAATAACTTATTTCATTTCGCTTTTGTTGAAGCAATATCTTACAGTGAGACTTTCTACTGCTTCACATGTATAGACTTAGTTCTGCGTTCACAATTATTGCTACTAATTCAAGAATGTGCTATTTTAAAAAACTGATTCCGGTATTTGCATATCTGTAAATATATATGTCATCCCTCAACTTTTTCCGAATAATGTAAATCTTCAATTTATTGAGACACTGAAGACAATTTAAGGGGGAATTGACCTATTCGAATATTTAAGGGTACGCATATGAACTATATATATTTGTAAATTTGAAGATATTTGCGACTTGAATCTGAATTTTTTTTTGTCCTCGTGAGAACAAGATTTTAATAATACCGTCTCAAATATGGCTATGTTTGACGTTTTTCTTAAAAGTCGCGTTGCACTCAATTGTCAACGTTTTTAGCATCACAGAGTGTAAGTTTAGTCACATAAAATTAAATTTTATATCACACTGTTAGTCTTGACGAGACCTTTCATCTTATATATAAATTATATCATTTAAAGTAGGCTGTAAACTATTATATTATAGAATTTCCTATGTCTTTCGCTGCTTTTTTACCAAGGAATTTTAAGAAAAAACAATGTTAATGTCATTTATCTTTTATACATTGTAAAAATGCAAAATTTTAGTATTGTATAGAAAATTTAATTTCCTATCGGAATTTAAAATAAAATTTGCTGTTCCTCGAATATTTGTTTCAGTATACTTCTTTTATTGACCCCAAACCTCTTTGGAAAAAAAAGTCTCTGCTGACGTCGTGTCATTAACATAACGACGTCGACGGTATTTATATTAAAGGTACATTGTACATGTTGGTGATATATCAATAATAATTTTTAAATAATCAGCTGTCGATAGTAATAGTGATAGTAACCTGCTAGACGGAATGAACATGCTATTCAACATAAATTATTGGTGGGTTGGTAGGGTGTTCCTACATTTAGCTTCGCATGAAGTGAAGCCCTGCACATTATAGTACACATGTCGTAATAAGCTTCTCGAAACGAAGCCCACGTATCTTCATACAATTTCAAGTTTTACAACATTATGATAAATATTTTGGTAACATAGCGACATGGTGTTGCAAAACCCAAAATAATGTCGAGATCAGCGGGTACCAAGCTAAGTGTCCCTCGTGAAGACATATTTTCGCATATTTATATTTTAAAGAAATTAACCGCCAAATAATGGCAAAATTACACTACAATACCGTTTATCAAAACTCTATCCAGGTATTCAGGTTATATAATAATGTATATGTACCATTTAAAAGTATAGGTTTATTCACGGGTTCTTACACTAATTGTGTTATGCGTAAATGATGTATGACTTGGTAACTATTAACTCGGCAATCCAATTTCTGGGTTTGGTATGGCTGGTAAAACCATTTACATTGTGTCTATAGAGTTGGGTTTCAAAAAATGTAAGTTGCATATATATATATATATATGCCGGTGAAGTTCATGAAGAATGTCCGCAAATGAGATTGGGTTTTATTGCTTAAAACATGTTACCAATTTATACATTATTAAACAACGAATAAGCAGCTGAACATTTACAAAACACTGATATTAACATATGGACACATGCATGATAAAAACAATTTAAGAATTAAAAACGTTTGATGCTCTATCTATTAACTTTCAGATATCATCTTGACGTAAGTTGTTGTGTTTTGTTTCAGTAATACAGA
The DNA here is from genome assembly GCA_037043455.1 of Cyrtodaria siliqua. Classification (NCBI taxonomy): domain Eukaryota; kingdom Metazoa; phylum Mollusca; class Bivalvia; order Adapedonta; family Hiatellidae; genus Cyrtodaria; species Cyrtodaria siliqua. The sequence goes on along the minus strand of JAWPHD010001104.1, from coordinate 328,072 downwards.
CATTATCAGAAAAAAAAGTGCGCTCGTAAGATAGAATGATGACTGCAATAACCTTAAACATTCAGAAAATATTTGGGGATAATAACTGCAAACATCGGATTGCAAGTATGATGTAATTAAATCTTAACTTAATAACATAAAGTTGCGTGACAGATATCATCTGACACACTGACAGGACACCTTATGAAATGTTAAACCATCTGAAATATTTGGGAATCTTCCCTACATCTATCTTCCCACCTGCATGTTACTGTATTACGCTACATGTTCAACAACAAACACGCAACTAAGATATATATTCCCTTCAATATAGCAATGAGGCAGAAGAACACAATACAATAGCAAATAATTTGAGGATTTGTGAAAAGTGTGTGTGTTAGTAAATGAGCCGACAGACGATTCTTGACCGAGGTATTTTGCATATGCCAGTTTGGTATTTAAATATTTGCATGTACTTACATAAACTTATTGTTTAAAAACATTTTCAAGTATAAAAATGTATGGAAAGCCGTTTGGTTTTTAGCGGGAGTCCCAAACGGCTTTCCATAAAGAAAGACAATTTAACAACACTGCTTAAAATCAAAATAATCTTTGACAAAACATGTTTTACACTTTACAATGAGTTATTACCGAAATCACTTTTGAGATTGCATAACGTGTACGTTTGGAACAAGTTTTGTTCCCCTGCGAGCTGACCAATGACAGATAGACTCGATACGAAAACCATGCTGTATTACTGCGATACGACAACTTTTGGATTTTTTCGTCAGATGGCGGGAGGTATACAGTACTGGTTATACCTAGTAAACAATACGGTGATCTGCCTCTACCACAAAAACATTGTTGAAAAGCTTAACCGTGTAGATAAAATTCCTATCTAAAACTATTGATAAACACTGTCTGCATTTCCCCCCAAAAAACACCATTAAAACAACCATACCATTAAACAATTATACCATTAACCAACCATACCATTAAACAATCAAACCATTAAACAATCATACCATTAAACAATCATACCATTAACTAACACTGTAAGCAAACATATCCTTAAACAAGCATACCATTAAACAGCCAAATCATTAAAGAATCATACCATTAAAAACTTTTACTATTAAACAATCATATCATTAAATAACCATACCATTAAACGACCATACCATTAAACAATCATAACATTAAACAATCATACCATTAAACAATCACATCAACAAAAAGTTAAACCATTAAACAGTCATACCATTAAACAAGCATACCATTAAACAAGCATACCATTAAACAACCATACAATCCAACAATCATACCATTAAACCACCATTCCATTAAACAACCTTACCCTTAAACACTCATACAATTAAACACCAATTAAAACAATTATACCATTATATAACCATACCAATAAACAATCATACTATTAAACAATCATACCATTAAACAACCATACCATTAAACAATCATACCATTAAACAATCATACCATTAAACAATCATACTATTAAACAATCATACCATTAAACAATTACACCATTAAACAATCATACTATTAAACAATCATACCATTAAACAATCATACTATTAAATAATCATACCATTGAACAATCATACCATTAAACAACCATAACATTAAACAATTATACCATTAAACAATCACATCAATAAAAGTCATACCATTAAACAGTCACATAACAATCATACCATTAAAAAATCATACCATTAAAAAAATAAAAAATAAAAAAAATAAAATTAAAAAACAACAACATATTTTACTGTAAAAAAGGTTTGGAGCGGGCCGATATTTTGGGCAAATAAACCTAATTTTAAAAATGGCCTAAAACGCAATTCAATTACTTCTCTGATAATGACATGCAAATTAAATAGGACAACAAATAATTATTTACCTAGAACAATGTGTCCATGCGAAACCGATGCCCCGCTATAGTCAAATAAATACTGTAAATTAAAAATGGACTTTACGGGTGGTCGAAAGGACGGAGAGACTGACAGACGGACGAACAAGGGTAACACTGAATGCCCGCTCCACTTTCGTGGCTGTCCAGCAGCTGTGCTTCTATTTCTTGTTCACTGAACAAATATTCCGTCCTAACTGCTCTATAGGCGTGCACAGATGCGATCTAAAAAAAAATAAATATCCAAAATTAATCGACTTAACTAAGAAATTAAAAAAAAATAAAGTTAATTAAATGTAAATTAAAAAGCACATAAACTTTATTTTAAATACATATTCACATTATTAATTTTTGGAATGCGGTTATGATATCGTAATTTTGTCAAAGAGATGCAATTTGCGATCAGATGAAGGTGTCTTCTGAAACACGTTTAGGCGAAGACGTCTTAATTAAGTCAAATACAGGGAATAGACAAGCTATATCTACTCGTTTGCTCTACTGGAACGGAACATTGCTCGGCCTTTTCCGTCAGTGGCGGGAATGCCAAATGACGTTCCGATTGTATTACGGACGTCTTCGTCAGATTCCGCCACTAGGAAATAATGATTACGGAAATTAACGCAGAGTGTGTGTGTGTGTGTGTGTGTAGTTCTAAGGTTTATAGTCCGTCCGCCAACGAACACGTCAAGGTATACCTGACGCGATGGGCACAATAGAGTCTGGACTTAATTAACGAAGAGTTCCGGTTCCACTTGTTTTGTTTGTATGACGTAACGTCGTCTTGGCGTTCACTGAAAATATCTCCCCCGCCCTTAAAATTTCCAATAGGTCAATTCCCCCTTAAGTCAATTTCTTGTTTTGTTATGCACCAAAAATTGTTTGCAAATGAAAATAATACCATTTTTTATATGCGTACCTTTCTCGTTGTATAAATGTATTGCCCACTACCAAACAAACAATACATGTTGCCTAATTGGGTTGATTCTATTATTTAAATAAGCTTTTGATCATCTTTAAGAACACATTCAGTTCTTCACATGCATATTTAGCCTTTACTTCTTTTTTAAACAAACATGCGGCGTCTTTGATGCCTTGCATCAAAATTCGTCTTGTTTTTATATATAGTATGTACTGCGTAGTATGAATGCGACTTTTGCGTGCTCATTATTATTACCCTCGAGTGTAATTCGAGTTCACGCAGCCCAAACTCAAATTACACTCGAGGGCAACAATAGTGAGCACGCAATTGTCGTATGTATAGATCTCACGAAGCGGTACTTTTCTTCTTTTTTATTATTAATGTTTTTATTGTTTTATTTTTTTTGTACCGCTATCGAATTCCATCAAATAATCTTGTTTTAATTTAGTAAATGATGAACAAAGGTTAGTGTGTAATGTTTGTCAACATGATTATTTTGTGTTTTATAAGCTAAAAGTTACGGACATTGTCCATTTAAAGTCAAAATTATACTGGCTAAATAATTTGAGACGCTAATTTCAGTGCTTGTCAAACACGTCAAGATTGACGGTATTATTATTATTATTATTCAATAACGAAGAAAATATTTAATTATATATAATGCAAGCAGGTTTATAGTAAAACTGATACTGGATTTAGAAATCGAGGTGTTAATGTAAATGTTTGATATGTACTTCAAGATTGACGTTTGCCCCTTTAAGGGAATTGAATTGAATTGAATTGGATTTTATAGTCGCACCAACAGCTAAGGTCATATGGCGACTTTCCAGCTTCCATTGGTGGAGGAAGACCCCAGGTGCCCCTCCGGGCAATTTTCGTGCACGGGCGGGCACCCGGGTAGAACCACCGACATTCCGCAAGCCAGCTGGATAGCTTCCTCACATAAAGATTCCTAGGCCCCTGAGGGATCGAACCTACAGCGGTGAGGGGCAAGTGATTTCAAGTCAGAGATGTTAACCACTTGGCCACGGGCGCCCCCCCCCCCCCTTTAAGGGAAAGACTGAGGATGAAAATGGTTATATAGGCTAGTACACAGCATTAGTTAAAAAACATACACCCCATAAGACAATATATTCAGAGCTATGAGAAAACGTAGGAATACTTGGTCAAATACGAACACTAGAAAGTTAGTTATTTGATTCAATGGAGTGTTTATTTATAATTGAAGTTGTTGAACGAGTTCCGCTGAAGTCCCTTTAACATCAATTCCCTCTAGATTACCAACAGTCTCTTTAACATCAATTCCCTCTCAGATTACCAACAGTCTCTTTAACATCAATTCCCTCTAAGATTACCAACAGTCTCTTTAACATCCATACCCTCTCAGATTACTGGCAGTCCCTTTAACACCAATAACCTCTCAGATTACTGGCAGTCTCTTTAACACCAATACACTCTCAGATTACCAACAGTCTCTTTAACATCCATACCCTCTCAGATTACCAACATTCTCTTTAACATCCATACCCTCTTAGATTACCGACGACCCTTTATCATCAATTCCCTCTAGATTACCAACAGTCTCTTTAACACCAATACCCTCTCAGATTACCAACAGTCTCTTTAACATCCATACCCTCTCAGATTACCAACAGTCTCTTTAACATCCATACCCTCTAGATTACCAACAGTCTCTTTATCATCAATTCCCTCTAGATTACCAACAGTCTCTTTAACACCAATACCCTCTCAGATTACTAACAGTCTCTTTAACATCAATTCCCTCTAGAATACCAACAGTCTCTTTAACACCAATACGCTCTCAGATTACCAACAGTCTCTTTAACACCAATACCCTCTCAGATTGCCAACAGTCTCGTTAACATCAATACCCTCTCAGATTACCAACAGTCTCTTTAACACCAATACCCTCTCAGATTGCCAACAGTCTCTTTAACATCAATTCACTCTGGAATACCAACAGTCTCTTTAACACCAATACGCTCTCAGATTACCAACAGTCTCTTTAACACCAATACCCTCTCAGACTGCCAACAGTCTATTTAACATCAATTCTCTCTAGATTACCAACAGTCTCTTTAACATCAATTCCCTCTAGATTACCAACAGTCTCTTTAACATCAATACCCTCTCTGATTACCAACAGTCTCTTTAACATCCATACCATCTCAGATTACCAACAGTCTCTTTAACATCAATTCCCTCAAGATTACCAACAGTCTCTTTAACATCCATAGCCTCTCAGATTACCAACAGTCTCTTTAACATCCATACCCTCTCAGATTACCAACAGTCACTTTATCATCAATTCCCTCTAGATTACCAACAGTCTCTTTAACATCCATACCCTCTCAGATTAGCGACAGTCTCTTTAACACCAATACCCTCTCAGATTACTGGCAGTCTCTTTAACACCAATACCCTCTCAGATTACCAACAGTCTCTTTAATATCCATACCCTCTCAGATTACCAACAGTCTCTTTAACATCCATACCCTCTCAGATTACCAACAGTCTCTTTAACATCCATACCCTCTCATATTGCCAACAGTCTCTTTAACATCAATACACTCTCAGATTAGCAACAGTCTCTTTAACACCAATACCCTCTCAGATTACCAACAGTCTCTTTAACATCCATACCTTCTCAGATTACCAACAGTGTCTTTAACATCCATACCCTCTCAAATTACCAACAGTCTCTTTAACATCCATACCTTCTCAGATTACCAACAGTGTCTTTAACATCCATACCCTCTCAGATTACCAACAGTCTCTTTAACATCAATACACTCTCAGATTAGCAACAGTCTCTTTAACACCAATACCCTCTCAGATTACCAACAGTCTCTTTAACATCCATACCTTCTCAGATTACCAACAGTGTCTTTAACATCCATACCCTCTCAAATTACCAACAGTCTCTTTAACATCAATACCCTCTCAGATTACCAACAGTCTCTTTAACACCAATACCCTCTCAGATTACCAACAGTCTCTTTAACATTAATACCCTCTCAAATTACCAACAGTCTCTTTAACATCAATACCCTCTCAGATTACCAACAGTCTCTTTAACACCATTACACTCTCAGATTACCAACAGTCTCTTTAACATCCATACCCTCTCAGATTACCAACAGTCTCTTTAACATCCATACCCTCTAGATTATCAACAGTCTCTTTATCATCAATTCCCTCTAGATTACCAACAGTCTCTTTAACACCAATACCCTCTCAGATTACCAACAGTCTCTTTAACACCAATACCCTCTCAGATTACCAACAGTCTCTTTAACATCAATTCCCTCTAGAATACCAACAGTCTCTTTAACACCAATACCCTCTCAGATTACCAACAGTTTCTTTAACACCAATACCCTCTCAGATTACCAACAGTCTCTTTAACATCCATACCCTCTCAGATTACCAACAGTCTATTTAACATCCATACCCTCTAGATTACCAACAGTCTCTTTATCATCAATTCCCTCTAGATTACCAACAGTCTCTTTAACACCAATACCCTCTCAGATTACCAACAGTCTCTTTAACACCAATACCCTCTCAGATTACCAACAGTCTCTTTAACATCAATTTTCTCTAGAATACCAACATTCTTTTTAACACCAATACGCTCTCAGATTACCAACAGTCTCTTTAACACCAATAACCTCTCAGATTGCCAACAGTCTCTTTAACATCAATTCCCTCTAGACTACCAACAGTCTCTCTAACACCAATACGCTCTCAGATTACCAACATTCTTTTTAACACCAATACACTCTCAGATTGCCAACGGTCTCTTTAACATCAATTCCCTCTAGATTACCAACAGTCTCTTTAACACTTATTCCCTCTCAGATTACCAACAGTCTCTTTAACATCAATACCCTCTCAGATTACCAACAGTCTCTTTAACATCCATAGCCTCTCAGATTGCCAACAGCCTCTTTAACATCAATACCCTCTCAGATTACCAACAGTCTATTTAACATCAATTCCCTCTGGATTACCAACAGTCTTTTTAACACCAATATCCTCTCAGATTACCAACAGTCTCTTTAACACCAATACCCTCTCAGATTACCAACAGTCTCTTTAACATCCATACCCTCTCAGATAACCAACAGTCACTTTATCATCAATTCCCTCTAGATTACCAACAGTCTCTTTAACATCCATACCCTCTCAGATTACCAACAGTCTCTTTAACATCCATACCCTCTCAGATTAACAACAGTCTCTTTAATATAAATTCCCTCTAGATTATCAACAGTCTCTTTAACATCCATACCCTCTCAGATTACCAACAGTCTCTTTAACATCCATACCCTCTCAGATTACCAACAGTCTCTTTATCATCAATTCCCTCTAGATTACCAACAGTCTCTTTAACATCCATACCTTCTCAGATTACCAACAGTCTCTTTAACATCCATAACCTCTCAGATTACCAACAGTCTCTTTAACATCAATTCCCTCTAGATTACCAACAGTCTCTTTAACACCAATACCCTCTCCGATTACCAACAGTCTCTTTAACATCCATACCCTCTCAGATTACCAACAGTCTCTTTAACACCAATACCCTCTCAGATTACCAACAGTCTCTTTATCATCAATTCCCTCTAGATTACCAACAGTCTCTTTAACACCAATACCTCTAAGATTACCAACAGTCTCAATAACATCAATACCCTCTCAGATTACCAACAGTCTCTTTAACATCAATTCCCTCTAGATTACCAACAGTCTCTTTAACACCAATACCCTCTCCGATTACCAACAGTCTCTTTAACATCCATACCCTCTCAGATTACCAACAGTCTCTTTAACACCAATACCCTCTCAGATTACCAACAGTCTCTTTATCATCAATTCCCTCTAGATTACCAACAGTCTCTTTAACACCAATACCTCTAAGATTACCAACAGTCTCAATAACATCAATACCCTCTCAGATTACCAACAGTCTCTTTAACATCAATACCCTCTCAGATTATCAACAGTCTCTTTAACATCAATACCCTCTCAGATTACCAACAGTCTCTTTAACATCAATACCCTCTCAGATTACCAACAGTCTCTTTAACATCAATACCTTCTCAGATTACTGACAGTCCCTTTAACACCAATAACCTCTCAGAGTACCGACAGTCTCTTTAACATCAATATCCTCTCAGATTACCAACAGTCTCTTTCACATCCATACCCTCTCAGATTACTAGCATTCCGTATAACATCAATACCCTCTCAGATTACTGGCAGTCCCTTTAACACCAATACCCTCTCAGAGTACCGACACTACCTTTAACATCAATACCCTCTCTGATTAGCGACAGTCCCTTTAACACCAATACCCTCTCAGAGTACCGACACTACCTTTAACATCAATACCCTCTCTGATTAGCGACAGTACCTTTAACATCAATACCCCTCAGATTAACGACAACCCTTTAACATCAATACCCTTCAGATAACCAACAGTCCCTTTAACATCAATACCCTCTCAGTTTAACGATAGTTCCTTTAACATTAATACCCTGACAGTGTTCTGACAGTCCCTTCAACATTAATTACCTCGCTGACTTCCGACAGCCTCATTAACATCAATACCCTCTCACATTACCAACAGTACCTCTAACACCAATACCTCTCACATTACCAATAGTACTTTTAACACCAATACCTTCTCAAATTACCAACAGTACATCTAACACCAATACCTTCTCACATTACCAACTGTACCTCTAACACCAATACCTTCTCACATTACCAACTGTACCTCTAACACCAATACCTCTCACATTACCAACAGTACCTCTAACACCAATACCTCTCACATTACCAATAGTACTTTTAACACCAATACCTTCTCAAATTACCAACAGTACATCTAACACCAATACCTTCTCACATTACCAACTGTACCTCTAACACCAATACCTTCTCAAATTACCAACAGTACATCTAACACCAATACCTTCTCACATAACCAACAGTACATCTAACACCAATACCTTCTCACATTACCAACAGTACCTCTAACACCAATACCTTCTCACATTACCAACAGTACCTCTAACACCAATACCTTCTCACATTACCAACAGTACCTCTAACACCAATACCTTCTCACATTACCAACAGTACATCTAACATCAATACCTCTCACATTACCAACAGTACATCTAACACCAATACCTTCTCACATTACCAACAGTACATCTAACACCAATACCTTCTCACATTACCAACAGTACCTCTAACACCAATACCTCTCACATTACCAACAGTACATCTAACACCAATACCTTCTAACATTACCAACAGTACATCTAACACCAATACCTCTCACATTACCAACAGTACATCTAACAACAATACTTCTCACATTACCAACAGTACATCTAACACCAATACCTTCTCACATTACCAACAGTGCCTCTAACACCAATACCTCTCACATACCAACAGTACCTCTAACACCAATACCTCTCACATTACCAACAGTACCTCTAACACCAATACCTTCTCACATTACCAACAGTACATCTAACACCAATACCTCTCACATTACCAATAGTACTTTTAACACCAATACCTTCTCAAATTACCAACAGTACCTCTAACACCAATACCCTCTCAAATTACCAACAGTACATCTAACACCAATACCTCTCACATTACCAATAGTACTTTTAACACCAATACCTTCTCAAATTACCAACAGTACATCTAACACCAATACCTTCTCACATTACCAACAGTACATCTAACACCAATACCTCTCACATTACCAATAGTACTCTTAACACCAATACCTTCTCAAATTACCAACTGTACCTCTAACACCAATACCTCTCACATTACCAACAGTACATCTAACACCAATACCTTCTCACATTACCAACAGTACATCTAACACCAATACCTTCTCACATTACCAACAGTACCTCTAACACCAATACCTTCTCAAATTACCAACAGTACATCTAACACCAATACCTTCTCACATTACCAACAGTACCTCTAACACCAATACCTTCTCACATTACCAACAGTACATCTAACACCAATACCTCTCACATTACCAATAGTACTTTTAACACCAATACCTTCTCAAATTACCAACAGTACATCTAACACCAATACCTCTCACATTACCAATAGTACTTTTAACACCAATACCTTCTCAAATTACCAACAGTACATCTAACACCAATACCTTCTCACATTACCAACTGTACCTCTAACACCAATACCTTCTCAAATTACCCACAGTACATCTAACACCAATACCTTCTCACATAACCAACAGTACATCTAACACCAATACCTTCTCACATTACCAACAGTACCTCTAACACCAATACCTTCTCACATTACCAACAGTACCTCTAACACCAATACCTTCTCACATTACCAACAGTACCTCTAACACCAATACCTTCTCACATTACCAACAGTACATCTAACACCAATACCTCTCACATTACCAACAGTACATCTAACACCAATACCTTCTCACATTACCAACAGTACATCTAACACCAATACCTTCTCACATTACCAACAGTACCTCTAACACCAATACCTCTCACATTACCAACAGTACATCTAACACCAATACCTTCTCACATTACCAACAGTACATCTAACACCAATACCTCTCACATTACCAACAGTACATCTAACAACAATACTTCTCACATTACCAACAGTACATCTAACACCAATACCTTCTCACATTACCAACAGTACCTCTAACACCAATACCTCTCACATTACCAACAGTACCTCTAACACCAATACCTCTCACATTACCAACAGTAACTCTAACAACAATACCTTCTCACATTACCAACAGTACATCTAACACCAATACCTCTCACATTACCAATAGTACTTTTAACACCAATACCTTCTCAAATTACCAACAGTACCTCTAACACCAATACCCTCTCAAATTACCAACAGTACATCTAACACCAATACCTCTCACATTACCAATAGTACTTTTAACACCAATACCCTTCAAATTACCAACAGTACATCTAACACCAATACCTTCTCACATTACCAACAGTACATCTAACACCAATACCTCTCACATTACCAATAGTACTTTTAACACCAATACCTTCTCAAATTACTAACTGTACCTCTAACACCAATACCTCTCACATTACCAACAGTACATCTAACACCAATACCTTCTCACATTACCAACAGTACATCTAACACCAATACCTTCTCACATTACCAACAGTACATCTAACACCAATACCTCTCACATTACCAATAGTACTTTTAACACCAATACCTTCTCAAATTACCAACAGTACATCTAACACCAATACCTTCTCACATTACCAACAGTACATCTAACACCAATACCTCTCACATTACCAATAGTACTTTTAACACCAATACCTTCTCAAATTACCAACAGTACATCTAACACCAATACCTTCTCACATTACCGATAGTACTTTTAACACCAATACCTTCTCAAATTACCAACAGTACATCTAACACCAATACCTTCTCACATTACCAACAGTACATCTAACACCAATACCTCTCACATTACCAATAGTACATCTAACACCAATACCTTCTCAAATTACCAACATACATCTAACACCAATACCTTCTCACATTACCAACAGTACATCTAACACCAATACCTTCTCAAATTACCAACAGTACATCTAACACCAATACCTCTCACATTACCAATAGTACTTTTAACACCAATACCTTCTCACATTACCAACAGTACATCTAACACCAATACCTTCTCACATTACCAACAGTACCACTAACACCAATACCTTCTTACATTACCAAAAGTACCACTAACACCAATACCTTCTCACATTACCAACTGTACCTCTAACACCAATACCTTCTCACATTACCAACAGTACATCTAACACCAATACCTTCTCACATTACCAACAGTACATCTAACACCAATACCTCTCACATTACCAATAGTACTTTTAACACCAATACCTTCTCACATTACCAACAGTACCTCTAACACCAATACCTTCTCACATTACCAACAGTACCTCTAACACCAATACCTTCTCACATTACCAACAGTACATCTAACACCAATACCTCTCACATTACCAATAGTTCTTTTAACACCAATACCTTCTCAAATTACCAACAGTACATCTATCACCAATACCTTCTCAAATTACCAACAGTACATCTAACACCAATACCTCTCACATTACCAATAGTACTTTTAACACCAATACCTTCTGACATTACCAATAGTACCTCTAACACCAATACCTTCTCACATTACCAACAGTACATCTAACACCAATACCTTCTCACATTACCAACAGTACATCTAACACCAATACCTCTCACATTACCAATAGTACTTTTAACACCAATACCTTCTCAAATTACCAACAGTACATCTAACACCAATACCTTCTCAAATTACCAACAGTACACCTAACACCAATACCTTCTCACATTACCAACAGTACCTCTAACACCAATACCTTCTCACATTACCAAAAGTACCTCTAACACCCATACCGTCTCACATTACCAACAGTACCTCTAACACCAATACCTCTCACATTACCAACAGTACCTCTAACATCAATACCCTCTCACATTACCAACAGTACCACTAACACCAATACCTTCTCACATTACCAACAGTACCTCTAACACCAATACCTCTCACATTACCAACAGTACATCTAACACCAATACCTTCTCACATTACCAACAGTACATCTAACACCAATACCTCTCACATTACCAACAGTACATCTAACAACAATACTTCTCACATTACCAACAGTACATCTAACACCAATACCTTCTCACATTACCAACAGTACCTCTAACACCAATATCTCTCACATTACCAACAGTACCTCTAACACCAATACCTCTCACATTACCAACAGTAACTCTAACAACAATACCTTCTCACATTACCAACAGTACATCTAACACCAATACCTCTCACATTACCAATAGTACTTTTAACACCAATACCTTCTCAAATTACCAACAGTACCTCTAACACCAATACCCTCTCAAATTACCAACAGTACATCTAACACCAATACCTCTCACATTACCAATAGTACTTTTAACACCAATACCTTCTCAAATTACCAACAGTACATCTAACACCAATACCTTCTCACATTACCAACAGTACATCTAACACCAATACCTCTCACATTACCAATAGTACTTTTAACACCAATACCTTCTCAAATTACCAACTGTACCTCTAACACCAATACCTCTCACATTACCAACAGTACATCTAACACCAATACCGTCTCACATTACCAACAGTACATCTAACACCAATACCTTCTCACATTACCAACAGTACCTCTAACACCAATACCTTCTCACATTACCAACAGTACATCTAACACCAATACCTCTCACATTACCAATAGTACTTTTAACACCAATACCTTCTCAAATTACCAACAGTACATCTAACACCAATACCTTCTCACATTACCAACAGTACATCTAACACCAATACCTCTCACATTACCAATAGTACTTTTAACACCAATACCTTCTCAAATTACCAACAGTACATCTAACACCAATACCTTCTCACATTACCAACAGTACATCTAACACCAATACCTCTCACATTACCAACAGTACATCTAACAACAATACTTCTCACATTACCAACAGTACATCTAACACCAATACCTTCTCACATTACCAACAGTACCTCTAACACCAATACCTCTCACATTACCAACAGTACCTCTAACACCAATATCTCTCACATTACCAACAGTAACTCTAACAACAATACCTTCTCACATTACCAACAGTACATCTAACACCAATACCTCTCACATTACCAATAGTACTTTTAACACCAATACCTTCTCAAATTACCAACAGTACCTCTAACACCAATACCCTCTCAAATTACCAACAGTACATCTAACACCAATACCTCTCACATTACCAATAGTACTTTTAACACCAATACCTTCTCAAATTACCAACAGTACATCTAACACCAATACCTTCTCACATTACCAACAGTACATCTAACACCAATACCTCTCACATTACCAATAGTACTTTTAACACCAATACCTTCTCAAATTACTAACTGTACCTCTAACACCAATACCTCTCACATTACCAACAGTACATCTAACACCAATACCTTCTCACATTACCAACAGTACATCTAACACCAATACCTTCTCACATTACCAACAGTACCTCTAACACCAATACCTTCTCACATTACCAACAGTACATCTAACACCAATACCTCTCACATTACCAATAGTACTTTTAACACCAATACCTTCTCAAATTACCAACAGTACATCTAACACCAATACCTTCTCACATTACCAACAGTACATCTAACACCAATACCTCTCACATTACCAATAGAACTTTTAACACCAATACCTTCTCAAATTACCAACAGTACATCTAACACCAATACCTTCTCACATTACCGATAGTACTTTTAACACCAATACCTTCTCAAATTACCAACAGTACATCTAACACCAATACCTTCTCACATTACCAACAGTACCTCTAACACCAATACCTTCTCACATTACCAACAGTACATCTAACACCAATACCTCTCACATTACCAATAGTACATCTAACACCAATACCTTCTCAAATTACCAACATACATCTAACACCAATACCTTCTCACATTACCAACAGTACATCTAACACCAATACCTTCTCAAATTACCAACAGTACATCTAACACCAATACCTCTCACATTACCAATAGTACTTTTAACACCAATACCTTCTCAAATTACCAACAGTACATCTAACACCAATACCTTCTCACATTACCAACAGTACCACTAACACCAATACCTTCTTACATTACCAAAAGTACCACTAACACCAATACCTTCTCACATTACCAACTGTACCTCTAACACCAATACCTTCTCACATTACCAACAGTACATCTAACACCAATACCTTCTCACATTACCAACAGTACATCTAACACCAATACCTCTCACATTACCAATAGTACTTTTAACACCAATACCTTCTCACATTACCAACAGTACCTCTAACACCAATACCTTCTCACATTACCAACAGTACATCTAACACCAATACCTCTCACATTACCAATAGTACTTTTAACACCAATACCTTCTCACATTACCAACAGTACATCTAACACCAATACCTTCTCAAATTACCAACAGTACATCTAACACCAATACCTCTCACATTACCAATAGTACTTTTAACACCAATACCTTCTCACATTACCAACAGTACATCTAACACCAATACCTTCTTACATTACCAACAGTACCACTAACACCAATACCTTCTTACATTACCAAAAGTACCACTAACACCAATACCTTCTCACATTACCAACTGTACCTCTAACACCAATACCTTCTCACATTACCAACAGTACCTCTAACACCAATACCTTCTCACATTACCAAAAGTACCTCTAACACCCATACCGTCTCACATTACCAACAGTACCTCTAACACCAATACCTCTCACATTACCAACAGTACCTCTAACACCAATACCCTCTCACATTACCAACAGTACCACTAACACCAATACCTTCTCACATTACCAACAGTACCTCTAACACCAATACCTTCTCACATTACCAACAGTACCACTAACACCAATACCTTCTCACATTACCAACAGTACCTCTAACACCAATACCCTCTCACATTACCAACAGTACCACTAACACCAATACCTTCTCACATTACCAACAGTACCTCTAACACCAATACCTTCTCACATTACCAACAGTACCACTAACACCAATACCTTCTCAAATTACCGACAGTACCTCTAACACCAATACCTTCTCACATTACCAACAGTACCACTAACACCAATACCTTCTCACATTACCAACAGTACCACTAACACCAATACCTTCTCAAATTACCGACAGTACCTCTAACACCAATACCCTCTCACATTACCAACAGTACCTCTAACACCAATACCCTCTCACATTACCAACAGTACCACTAACACCAATACCTTCTCAAATTACCGACAGTACCTCTAACACCAATACCTTCTCACATTACCAACAGTACCACTAACACCAATACCTTCTCACATTACCAACAGTACCACTAACACCAATACCTTCTCAAATTACCGACAGTACCTCTAACACCAATACCCTCTCACATTACCAACAGTACCTCTAACACCAATACCCTCTCACATTACCAACAGTACCACTAACACCAATACCTTCTCACATTACCAACAGTACCTCTAACACCAATACCTTCTCACATTACCAACAGTACCACTAACACCAATACCTTCTCAAATTACCGACAGTACCTCTAACACCAATACCTTCTCACATTACCAACAGTACCACTAACACCAATACCTTCTCACATTACCAACAGTACCACTAACACCAATACCTTCTCAAATTACCGACAGTACCTCTAACACGATGTTTGATTATATATTACCAGTTTCATGCATCTTCTAATAAAAACTACTTGTATATAGACTTAAGTTATTTTTTTATAAAAAAACAAATAAAAATGAAGCAGAAATACTAAACCTTCACTCTATTGCCACTTGCCAGTCGGCTGGTAAAAAACCCTAAACATATTTGACAACGCTGCTTAATCCCCTCTTAAGATTTAACCAAGTAATATTTCTTTCTAGATAAACATCCATATTTGCTCATTTTATGCTATTTTAATTATTGAAAATTCGTTCTCCTTGTCAACCGATAAACTTGCTGAATCATAGCGTTTACAATTTGGGCGTTTTCAGTATTTCAGTAGACTATTTAAACCGGTTGAAATACAACCCATTTTACTGACACCAACATATTTACTACAGTTTTTCGTTTTTATTTACATTAACACGTTTTCTTTTATACCAGCAATTATAAAAACGTAGTAGGTTATCCAAAGCGTAGGAATGCAATTTGAACTGTGTCTATGAATTCTTTCAAAGCATTGAGACGCGAGTATAATGGGTGTAATCCGAGCGGGAAGGCGTGATGAATAACTCTTAGGTCAAGTACAAACAGTTTAGAGATGTTCACCTACATTTTTAAAACTATATTCTGATTTGATCGAGATACACCATTAAATCTCATCTTACACCTATGGTAAAAATAACTATCGCAAACATGAATCCAATTTCTTATTTAACGATATTAATGATGGGGTTGAACGGCACACGAACACAAACATATTTTTTTTTTAAATGATGCCAATAGGAATGAACATTCTATTCAAATCATCGAAATACGCCTATGCACATTGGACTGTTACAACTGTAAGGGTAACAATCTGCATTGAAAGTTACTATCTGCACTAGAGGTAACAACTGCACTAGAGGTAACACTCTGCACTAAAGCAAACAATCTGCACTAAAAGTAACAATCCGCACTAGGGGTAACACACTGCACTAGAGGTAACAACTGCACTAAAGGTAACACTCTGCACTAAAAGTAACAATCTGCACTAGAGTTATCATTCTGCACTAGAGGTAACAACTGCAATAGAGGTAACACTCTGCACTAAAGCTAACAATCTGCACTAAAAGTAACAATCTGCACTAGAGGAAACACACTGCACTAAATGTAACAATCTGCACTAAAAGTAACAATCTGCACTAGAGGTAAAACACAGCACTAAATGTAAAATCTGCACTAAAAGTAACAATCTTCACTAGAGATAAAAATCTGCACTAAAGGTAACAACTGCACTAGAGGTAACAACTGCACTAGATGTAACAAACTGCAATAGAGAAACACTCTGCATTAAAGGTAACAACTGCACTAAAGGTAACAATATGCACTAGAGGTAACATCTGCACAGAAGGTGACAACTGCACTAAAGGTAACAATCTGCACTAGAGGTAACATCTGCACTAGAGGTAACAATCTGCAATAGAGATAACAATCTGCACTAAATGTAACAACTGCACTAAAGGTAACAATCTGCACTAGATGTAACATCTGCACTAGAGGTAACAACTGCACAAGAGATAACAATCTGCATTAAAGGCAACTACTGTACTAGAGGTAACAACTGCACTAGAGATAAAAATTGCATTAGAGATAACAATATTCACTGAAGGTAACAATATGCACTAACGGTAAGAATCTGCACTAGAGGTAACATCTGCACTAGAGGTAACAATCTGCCCTAGAGATAACAATCTGCATTAAAGATAACAACTGCACTAAAGGTAACAATCTGCACTAGAGGTACCAATCTGCACTAGAGGTAACACTCTGCATTAAAGGTAACAACTCCACTAGAGGTAACAATATGCACTAGAGATAACAATCTGCATTAAAGATAACAACTGCACTAAAGGTAACAATCTGCACTAGAGGTACCAATCTGCACTAGAGGTAACACTCTGCATTAAAGGTAACAACTGCACTAGAGGTAACAATATGCACTATAAATATAACAATCTGCATTAAACGTAACAACTGCACTAAAAGTAACAATCTGCACTAAAAGTAACAATCTGCACTAGAGGTACCAATCTGCAATAGAGGTAACAACTGAACTAGAGGTAACACTCTGCACTAAAGCTAACAATCTGCACTAAAAGTAACAATCTGCACTAGAGGTAACATACTGCACTTAATGTAACAATCTGCACTAAAAGGAACAATCTGCACTAGAGGCAACATCTGCACTAGAGGTTACAACTGCACTAGAGATGACACTCTGCATTAAAGGTAACAACTGCACTAGAGGTAACAATCTACACTAGAGGTAACAATATGCACTAGAGAACAATCGGCATTAAAGATAACAACTGCACTAGAGGTAAGAATCTGCACTAGAGGTAACATCGGCACTAGAGGTAACAATCTGCACTAGAGAACAATCGGCATTAAAGATAACAACTGCACAAGAGGTAACAATCTGCACTAGAGGTAACATCTGTCCTAGAGATAACAATCTGCATTAAAGATAAAAACTGCACTAAAAGTAACAATTTGCACTAGAGGTAACATCTGCACATGAGGTAACAATCTGCACTAGAGATTACAATATGCATTAAGGACAACATCTGCACTAGAGGTAATAATCTGCACTAGAGAAAACAATCTGCATTAAAGGTAACACTCTGCATTAAAGATAATAACTGCTCTAGAGGTAACACTCTGCACTAGAGATAACAATCTGCACTAAAGGTAATAACTGCACTAAAGATAACAATTTGCACTAGAGATAACATCTGCACTAGAGGTAACAACTGCACTAGAGATAACAATCTGCATTAAAGGTAATAACTGCACTAGAGGTAACAATCTGCACTAGAGATAACAATCTTCTTTAAAGGTAACAACCAGCACTAGAGATAACATCTGCACTAGAGGTAACAATTGCACTAGAGATAACACTCTGCATTAAAGGTAACAACTGCACTAAATGCAATAACTGCACTAGAGGTAACAATCTGCACTAAAGGTAACAACTGCACTAAAGGTAACAATATGCACTAGAGGTAACATCTGCACTAGAGGTAACAACTGCACTAGAGATAACACTCTGCATTAAAGGTAACAACTGCACTAGAGGTAACAACTGCACAAGAGGTAAAAATCTGCACTAGAGATAACAATCTGCATTAAAGATAACAACTGCACTAGAGGTAACAATCTGCACTAGAGGTAACAATATGCACTAGAGATAACAATCGGCATTAAAGGTAACAACTGAACTAGAGGTAACAATCTGCACTAAAGATAAAAATATGCACTAAAGGTAAGAATTTGCACTAGAGGTAAAAATATGCACTAGAGATAACAATCTGCATTAAAAGTGACAACTACACTAGAGGTAAAAATCTACTCTAGAGATAACAATATGCACTAAAGGTAACAATATTCACTAACGGTAAGAATCTGCACTAGAGGTAACATCTACACTAGAAGTAACAATCTGCACTAGAGATAACAATCTGCATTAAAGTTAACAACTGCACTAGAGGTAACAATCTGCACTAGAGGTAACATCTGCACTAGAGATAACAATCTGCATTAAAGATAACAACTGCACTAAATGTAAAAATCTGCACTAAAAGTAACAATCTGCACTAAAGGTAACATCTGCACAAGAGGTAACAATCTGCACTAGAGGTAACATCTGCATTAAAGATAACAACCGCACTACAGGTAACAATCTGCACTAGATATAACAATCTGCACTAAAGGTAACAACTGCATTTAAGGTAACAATCTGCACTAAAAGTAACAATCTGCACTAGAGGTACCAATCAGCACTAGAGGTAACAATCTGCATTAAAGGTGACAACTGCACTAGAGGTAACAATATGCACTAGAGATAACAATCTGCACGAAATGTAACAACTACACTAGAGGTGACAATCTGCACTAGAGATAACAATCTGCATTAAAGGTAATAACTGCACTCGAGGTAACAACTGCCCTAGAGATAACAGTCTTCCCTAAATGTAACAATCTGCACCAAAGGTAACAATCTGCATTAAAGGTTACAATCTGCACTAGAGGTAACAACTGCACTCGAGTAAATTTGTACATAGGTAACAACTGCACTAAAGGTGACAATCTGCATTAGAGGTAACAATCTGCACTAGAGATAACAATCTGCATTAAAGATAACAACCGCACTACAGGTAACAATCTGCACTAGATATAGCTATCTGCATTAAAGATAACAACCGCACTACAGCTAACAATCTGCACTAGAGATAACAATCTGCACTAAAGGTACTAACTGCACTAGAGGTAACAATCTGCACTAGAGATAACAATCTGCATTAAAGGTAATAACTGCACTAGAGGTAACACTCTGCACTAAAGATAACAGTCTGCACTAAAGGTAACAATCTGCACTACAGGTAACAATCTGCACTAGATATAACAATCTGCATTAAAGATAACAACTGCACTACAGGTAACAATCTGCGCTAAAGGTAATAACTGTACTAGAGGTAACAATATGCTCTGGAGATAACAATCTGCATTATAGGTAACAACTGCACTACAGGTAATAATCTGCACTAGAGATAACAATCTGTACTAGAGGTAATAATATGCACTATAGGTAATAATCTGCACTACAGGTAACAATCAGCACTAGAGATAACAATCTGCAATGAAGGTAACAACTGCACTAGAGGTAACAATCTGCACTAGATGTAACATTCTTCATTTAAGGTAACAATCTGCACTACAGGTAACAATCTGCACTAGAGATAACAATCTGCATTAAAGGTAACAACTGCACTACAGGTAACAATCTGCACTACAGGTAACAATCTGCACTAAAGGTAATAACTGCACTAGAGGTAACAATATGCTCTAGAGATAACAATCTGCATTATAGGTAACAACTGCACTACAGGTAACAATCTGCACTAGAGATAACAATCTGTACTAAAGGTAATAACTGCACTAGAGGTAACAATATGCACTAGAGGTAACAATCTACACTACATGTAAAAATCAGCACTAGAGATAACAATCTGCAATGAAGGCAACAACTGCACTAGAGGTAACATTTTGCACTGAAGGTAACAATCTGCACTACAGGTAACAATCTGCACTAGAGATAACAATGTGCATTAAATGTAACAACTGCACTAGAGGTAACAATCTGCATTAAAGGTAACAACTGCACTAGAGGTAACAATCTTCCCTAAATGTAACAATCTGCACTAGAGATAACAACTGTACAAAGGTAACAACTGCACCAAAGGTAACAATTTGCATTAAAGGTTACAATATGCACTAGAGGTAACAACTGCACTCGAGTCAATCTGTACAAAGGTAACAACTGCACTAAAGGTGACAATCTGCACTAAAGGCAAC
Source organism: Cyrtodaria siliqua (assembly GCA_037043455.1). NCBI lineage: Eukaryota > Metazoa > Mollusca > Bivalvia > Adapedonta > Hiatellidae > Cyrtodaria > Cyrtodaria siliqua. The sequence continues at coordinate 306,288 of JAWPHD010001104.1, read as the reverse complement.
AATCTGCACGGTAAAAATTTCTGTACAGAGGTAAAAACTGCACTCGAGTAAAACTGTACAAAGGTAACAACTGCACTAAAGGTAACAATCTGCACCAAAGGCAACAACCGCACTATAGGTAACAATCTGCACTAAAGGTAACACTCTGCACTATAGATAAAAATTTACACTAGAGTTAACTATCTGCACTAGAGGTAACAACTGCACTAGAGGTAAAAATATGCACTAGAGGTAACGATCTACACTAAAGGTAACAACTGCACTAGAGGTAACAATCTGCACTAAAGGAAACAATCTGCAATAAAGGTAACAATCTGCACTAAAGGTAACAATATGCCCTAGAGGTAACAACTGCACTAAACGTAACAACTGTATTGAATGTAAATATCTGCACTAAAGGTAACACTCTGCACTATAGATAACAATTTGCACTAAAGTTAACAATCTGCACTAGAGGTAACAACTGCACTAGAGGTAAAAATCTGCACTAGAGGTAACGATCTACACTAAAGGTAACAACTGCACTAGAGGTGACAATCTGCACTAAAGGTAACAATATGCACTAAAGGTAACAATATGACCTAGAGGTAACAACTGCACTAAATGTAACAACTTTATTGAAGGTAACTATCTGCACTAAAGGTAACAATTGCATTGAAGGTCACAATCTCCACTAAAGGTAGCAATCTGTACTAAAGGCAACAACCGCACTTAAGGCAACACTATACACTTAAGATAACACTATTCACTAGAGGTAACAATCTGAACTAAAGGTAACAATCTGCACACAAAGGTAACAATCTGCAATAGAGGTAACAATATGCCCTACATGTAACAATCTGCACTAGAGGTAACAATCTGCCCTACATGTAACAATCTGCGCTAGAGGTAACAATCTGCCCTACATGTACCAATCTGCAATAGAGTAACAACTGTACAAAGGTAACACGTGCACCAAAGGTAACAATCTGCACTAAAAGCAACAATCTGTGCTAAAGGCGAAAACCGCACTTAAGGTAACACTCTACACTAAAGATAACAATATTAACTAGAGGTAACAATCTGCACTAAAGGTAACAATCTTCACTAAAGGTAACAATTTGCTCTAGAGGTAACAACTACACTAGAGTAAAACTGTACAAAGGTAACAACTGCACTAAAGGTAACACACTGCACTAAGGTAACAATCTGCACTACAGTAACAACTGTGCAAAGGTAAAAACTGCACTAGAGTTTACAACTGCACTAGAGGTTACAACTTGCACTAGAGGTAACATTCTGCATTAGATGTAACAATCTGCACTAGAGATAACAATCTGCCTAGAGGTAAAAACTGCACTGAAGGTAACTACTGCACTAAAGGTAACAATCTGAACTATTGGCAACAATATGTACTAGATGTAACAATCTGCACTAGAGGTAAAAACTGCACTGAAGGTAACTACTGCACTAAAGGTAACAATCTGAACTAGAGGCAACTCTATGCACTAGCTGTAACAATCTGCACTAAAGGAAACAACTGCACTGAAGGTAACAAGCTACACTAAAGGTCATACTTTACACTAAATGTAACAATCTGCACTAAAGGCAGCAACCGCACTAGAGGTAACAACTGCACTGAACGTAACTACTGCACTAAAGGTAACAATCTGAACTAGAGGTAACAATCTGCACTAGAGGTAACAACTGCACTGAATGTAACAAGTGCACTGAATGTAACAAGCTGCACTAAAGGGCACAATTTGCACTTAAGGTAACAACTGCACTAAAGATAACAATCTGCACTAAAGGTAACAACTGCACTAAAGGTAACAACTGCACTAAAAGTAAGAATATTTTCAAAATGACGAGTTCCAAACTAATTATTTGTAAGAGCATCAAATAAAAGCAGTTTGCGTTATTATTAAATTATGATTTTGCCTTTTTGGTCCACCTAATCGACTATTCCAGTCGATTAGTCATGCAATCACAATGTTTAGACATTCATATTTTTTACTTCATTGTTGTTTCCGAAAACAAAAAGGAAGCTTAAACCTGTACAGATGTCCGCCGTTTTCCTGGGCTCTGTCATACAGTTGTAGCATGGTCGGTGACATTTCCTTTGATGAATGCAGAGCATCAAATCGTTTAATTTAGGGTACTAAAGGGGCGTGGTTATACCGTACTACAACTACCAGATATACGGTCACCATGACGTCACAGTGTTACTAAGTACACCATGCTACAAAAAAGATAGAGTATGTCTCAGCTCGTCTTACATAGAGTCTGTCTCAGCTCGTTGGCTTATTTAAACACCGAGATGGGCGTAGAGTCTGTCTCAGCTCGTTGGCTTATTTAAACACCGAGATGGGCGTAGCATGGTGTACTTAGTAACACAGTGACGTCATAGTGACAGTACTCTAAATTCCAATATCCATTTCTTACATTATCGTTGAAGCCGTAATTCATCAGTGGATGCAGACATGCGTGCATGTGGGCGGGGAGGCAAACAAAAGCGCACTCTCGTGTGACGCAAGCCGAAACAAGTGTTCACCGTTTATTCCATGCTCTCAAAGAGCACCGGAACAACAATGAATACCTTTAATGAGCATGAAAAATGAACTTCATGGAATTATACCCATCTGCCAGGGTGGGCAGTAGCCAGCTTCAAAGTAAAACTAACATTGAATACATCATTACGTGGTCCCGCCTTAATTCCATTAAGCGATGGGGAAGCTTATATTAGCAGGAGTTTATAACGGATATTGTGACAATAAAACAAGTTTAAAAACAATTTTTACTGAAGAAATGCGATAACCTGTTTCACATTACCTATTAAATGTTTTAATTTAACAATATGTATTTTTTTAAGCCGAGATTAAGGTTTTGATTCAGACCCCAGCCAACCCCGTTTTCGCTTCTTGGAGAAGTGGTTGGATGGGGTATGAAAGTTAATACTCGGACCATATAATGATAAATAACGAAACTTCTGTTAACGCCCGATATATACCTCAATAATTTTAAACTTTTTCATTCATTCATTCATATATGTCAAATGGTTTCTTTTCCCCCATGTAATTTGAAACGTAGAAGTTGAATCATTACTCTTTTTTTTGAAAGCCTTGTGTACTAATATAAGGACTAACATAAGGACTCGGATATGACTAAATTGTAAGTAGGTGTTTTATAGGCGCGTTATTTAATTCGACCTTCCATTTGGGGTGTTAAAACAAAAACACGGAAGTGACGAATATTCTCCTTTTTTTAACTTGTGATGGAAGACTTTTCTTATTTGGTAAACGATTTAATAATCAAAATATTGACGAGTGGTTTTGGTGGTGCGTTCGTCAGCTTTTCTTTTTATTTTGAGTTCCAATATCATGGCATTTTCCCAAACATACGACGAGCAGCCAAACGGTTCGTGCTCAAATGCAATTGTGTAGGTTCTATTTGCAGGTAGAGTTAGCCAATTGTTCACAACTCGTAGAAAGCAACGCACAGAACAATTTGGAGGATTAATATCCGTTTTGGGGCCGAAAATGCACATATACCATATATACTATTTCTGCAAGAAATTTCGGAGTGAAGAAATGACGTCCATTACAAATATTTAAATGTTAACACCACAGTGTAGAATTGACGGCATTGTACATCACGAAAAAGTGGAAATGACGGCATTGCACATATGTTTTTGTGAACACAACGGTATGGACATAACGGAATTGCAAATATGATTTTGTGAACATCACGGCGTGGAACTGACGGCAAAAAATGCAATCTTGTCCCTGTTACATGTATCAGACATAGTCCATTTGTATATAAGGCAGTACATATATTAGAGAAATATTTTACCCAGCATAAAGTCACTGAACAATCAATCATAATCTTCAATAATATTGTATTTAATTTAAATAACTGTACTAAACAGTCGATAAACGAGGCTTTGAGCAATTTTACTGATACTATACGGAGTGTTGCTGATTCTTTATTTACAAAACGCACTTATTCTGAAAATAAACCTTGTTTTGATACTGAGTTTCGTATGAAAAATGCAGACTGGTTTGATCAAGACTGTGTGAATGCTCGAAATACGTATTTAGATGCCTTAAACCTGTTTAATTGTTATAAAACGGATGCAAATAGAATAGATTTATGTGAACGTAAATTATTGTATAAGAATATAATTTGTAAGAAGAAAAATACATTTTATAAACGTAAAATGTCCGAAATAGAGAGCCTTAAGAAAAATAAACCACGAGATTTTTGGAAGTATTTCAAGAGCTCAAATAAGTCTGTTGCTAATAAGATAGCATTAGATACTTTTCGTGAATATTTTGAAAAGCTTGGCAGTGATGTATTTAACTGTACAAATGAAGACGCGGAAATTTTTTGTGAAAATAATGATTTTGATAATCCTAATGGGTCCTTCCCAGAACTTGACCAGCCCATCACGATTGATGAAATTTTAAATGCTGTAAAATCTTTAAAAAGAGGGAAGGCTTTTGGAAGTGATTGTTTACTGAATGAATATTTTATTGAAAGCATAGACATATTATCGGCTCATTTATGCGATATATTCAACTGCATTTTGAATTCGGGTTTTTACCCAGATAAATGGATGGAAGGGATTATAATTCCTTTACACAAAAAAGGTGATGTAAATGATGTAAATAATTATAGAGGCATTACGCTAGTTAGTTGTTTCTCAAAGGTTTTTACTACTGTACTCAATAGGCGACGTGAAAACTTTTGTAATGAGCATAACATAATTTCGGATGCTCAGTTCGGATTTCGGAAAGGAAAATCCACTGTTGATGCGATTTTTATACTTATGTCATTAGTCCAAAAATACTTGAATGAAAACAAACGATTGTATGTTATTTTTGTCGATTTGATGAAATGTTTTGATTCTATTTATAGAAATGCATTATGGCTTAAGATGTATAGATGTGGTATTAATGGCAAATTACTTAGAATTATACGCAATATGTACCAAAAAGTCAAATCATGTGTCAAATCCTGTGCTAATTATACTGATTATTTTAATTATGCTGTTGGCTTACGTCAAGGGGAGGTAATGTCCCCTCTTTTGTTTTCTCTTTTTGTTGAAGATTTGGAGTTATATTTGCAAAATAATATAGATTCAGGTTTGCAATTAGATGATATAGTACTAATGTTATTGCTATTTGCGGATGACATGGCCATTGTAGGAAAAACACCTGCTGAAATACAAGTACATTTAGATACATTAAATAATTATTGCGATTCGTGGGGACTTAAAGTAAATATTGCCAAAACTAAAATTATGGTTTTTCGTAAACGTGGCGGGTTATTAGCCAGTGAGCATTGGACCTACAATGGAGACGTTATCAACGTAGTGAATGATTTTAACTATTTAGGGAATATTTTCAATTATACTGGAAATTTCGCCCTTAATCAGGAGCATTTAGTTGGTAAAGCTCTTAAGGCAATGAATGTTTTATTATGTAAATGTAAAGTATATGATTTGAGTCCTAAAACTTTATGTCAGTTGTTCAATGCCTTTGTTGTGTCTGTTCTTAGTTATGCATGTGAGATTTGGGGCAATACTAAATCTAAAGAAATTGAAAGAATTCATTTAAAATTTTGCAAAAGGTTATTAAAGGTACTACCTAATACATGCAATGCAGCTGTGTATGGTGAACTTGGAAGATATCCCCTATATGTTAATAGATATATAAGAATTATGAAATATTGGTTGAAAGTAATAAATACTGACAATATCATTCTAAAGACTGTGTATGGACACGCTTTACAGGACTGTAATAGCGGAAAAACGAACTGGGTTAGCAGTGTTAAGAAATTACTAGATGATTACGGTTTTTCTTATGTATTCGATAATGCTTCTTATATAAACAGTGACGTATTTTTGTATGACTTTAGAATTAGAGTTTTAGATGCCTTTAAACAAAATTGGTGTGGTACCTTAAACAACAGTTCTGTGTTAACATTGTACAAAGATATTAAAACTAGTTTGGAATATGAAACATATTTAGATATTTTGCCAAGAAGTTTACGTCTATATTTTACTAGACTTAGACTATCTGTGCATCCACTCAGAATACAGACTGGTAGATATGCCAACAATAGAACACTTCGTGAAGAAAGATATTGCCTAATTTGTAATAGTTTAGATATAGAAGATGAATTTCATTTTGTATGTATTTGTCCTTGTTATATTGATATTAGAAAGAAATACTTAAAACGTTGTTATTACAAACGTCCTTCTGTTTTCAAATATTTGGAGTTACTGAAATCACATGACAAGATAGAAATAATAAAACTTTCGTTATATGTTAAAGAATCAATTATATTAAGAAACGCATTATTAACTATTGAAAGGTAGTTACTTAGTTCAACCTCCTACTCTTATTTACTATACTACATAATAATAATAATAATAATGAAATGATAAATTATACCATTTGTATATATTTCACCATTGAAATCACATGACAAAAAATAATAAAACTTCTGTTATATGTTAAAGAATCAATTGTATTAAGAAACGCTTTATTAACTATTGAAAGGTAGTTACTTAGTTCAACCTCCTACTCTTATTTACTATACTACATAATAATAATAATAACAATAATAATGAAATGATTAATTATACCATTTGTATATATTTCATCATTTACTTGTATATATACGTTGACATCATATATGCTAATATGTATGTATTGTAGACGATGTACTTTGTACAAGTCTGAATAAAAAGTCTGTCTGTCTGTCTGTCTGTCTATTAATGTATAAGGCAGTACAGTTGTTATCGATACCTTAAACCACTGCTTACAGTCACTGACCTTGTTGACACTATACAATGGGTACCCGCCCATAAATCGTAAAGGAAATTTGAGCGCTACCTATTATAATGAAATATATTCTATAATAAAGGCAAGGCCGGTATCTTTGTATACATCAAAAATCCACTGGGCGTCTCTCTAGACAAACATGCGAGGCCCCTGCGAGCGAATTGTGATTTGTTAAGATATGTACGAAAAATTAATAAAAATACAAGCACTGTTTAAAAACTCTTTATCACTGGAAATATAACACAAACGAAATATGTTAGAACAAATGACACTACATTTACGGAGAAAATGGCCAGTATATATATATTTTTTATTTTGTAGACAATATATTTAATGAAAACAGCAAACTCATTTAGATTATACACAGAACAAATGCGGGGGAAAAGGAAAAGATAAGCATATGTCTAGGGCACCAAGAACATACTATTCTTTTATTTTATTTCGTACAAAAGAAAATAAGATGGAATATCCGTCAAAACTGAATAAAACATAGTAAATAATAACTTGCTTAACCTAGCAGCTAGTGAGCGCGGGTAGCGTAGCAACACTAATTACTTAATTTAAGCAATTGACAGTGAGCGGCGTTGTTACACTAATTACTAAGCTTAAATGGCGCTTGAGCGGCGTTGTAACACCTAATTACTAAGCTTAAATTCACTTGAGCGGCAATGTAACACTAAATACTAAGCTAGTGAGTGTGAGCGGCGTTGTAACACTAAGTACTAAGCTAGTGAGAACACAAAGTACTAAGCTAATGAGTGCTAGAGGCGTTGTAACACTAAGTACTAAGCTAGTGAGTGTGAGAGGCGTTGTAACACTAAGTACTAAGCTAGTGAGTGTGAGAGGCTTTGTAACACAAAGTACTAAGCTAGTGAGCGTGAGAGGCGTTGTAACACTAAGTACTAAGCTAATGAGTGTGTGAGAGGCGTTGTAACACTAAGTACTAAGCTAATGAGTGCGAGAGGCGTTGTAACACTAAGTACTAAGCTAGTGAGTGTGAGAGGCGTTGTAACACTAAGTACTAAGCTAATGAGTGTGTGAGAGGCGTTGTAACACTAAGTACTAAGCTAATGAGTGCGAGAGGCGTTGTAACACAAGTACTAAGCTAGTGAGCGTGAGAGGCGTTGTAACACTAAGTACTAAGCTAATGAGTGTGTGAGAGGCGTTGTAACACTAAGTACTAAGCTAATGAGTGCGAGAGGCGTTGTAACACTAAGTACTAAGCTAGTGAGCGTGAGAGGCGTTGTAACACAAAGTACTAAGCTAGTAAGCGTGAGAGGCGTTGTAACACTAAGTACTAAGCTAATGAGTGTGTGAGAGGCGTTGTAACACTAAGTACTAAGCTAATGAGTGCGAGAGGCGTTGTAACACTAAGTACTAAGCTAGTGAGTGTGAGAGGCGTTGTAACACTAAGTACTAAGCTAGTGAGTGTGAGAGGCGTTGTAACACTAAGTACTAAGCTAGTGAGCGTGAGAGGCGTTGTAACACTAAGTACTAAGCTAGTGAGTGTGAGTGGCGTTGTAACACTAAGTACTAAGCTAGTGAGCGTGAGAGGCGTTATAACACTAAGTACTAAGCTATTGAGTGTGAGTGGCAGTGTAACACTAAGTACTAAGCTAGTGAGTGTGAGTGGCGTTGTTACACTAAGTACTAAGCTAATGAGTGTGAGAGGCGATATAACACTAAATACTAAGCTAGTGAGTGTGAGCGGCGTTGTAAAACTAAGTACTAAGCTAGTGAGAACACAAAGTACTAAGCTAATGAGTGCGAGAGGCGTTGTAACACTAAGTACTAAGCTAGTGAGTGTGAGAGGCGTTGTAACACTAAGTACTAAGCTAGTGAGTGTGAGAGGCGTTGTAACACTAAGTACTAAGCTAGTGAGCGTGAGAGGCGTTGTAACAATAAGTACTAAGCTAGTGAGTGTGAGAGGCGTTGTAACACTAAGTACTAAGCTAGTGAGTGTGAGTGGCGTTGTAACACTAAGTACGAAGCTAGTGAGCGTGAGAGGCGTTGTAACACTAAGTACTAAGCTAGTGAGTGTGAGAGGCGTTGTAACACTAAGTACTAAGCTAGGGGTGTGTGAGAGGCGTTGTAACTCTAAGTACTAAGCTAGTGAGCGTGAGAGGCGTTGTAACACTAAGTACTAAGCTAGGGGTGTGTGAGAGGCGTTGTAACACTAAGTACTAAGCTAGTGAGCGTGAGAGGCGTTGTAACACTAAGTACTAAGCTAGTGAGTGTGAGTGGCGTTGTAACACTAAGTACTAAGCTAGTGAGCGTGAGAGGCGTTGTAACACTAAGTTCTAAGCTAGTGAGCGTGAGAGGCGTTGTAACACTAAGTACTAAGCTAGTGAGCGTGAGAGGCGTTATAACACTAAGTAATAAGCTAGTGAGTGTGAGAGGCGTTGTAAAACTAAGTACTAAGCTAGTGAGTGTGGGAGGCGTTGTAACAATAAGTACTAAGCTAGTGAGTGTGAGAGGCGTTGTAACACTAAGTACTAAGCTAGTGAGTGTGAGAGGCGTTGTTACACTAAGTACTAAGCCAGTGAGTGTGAGAGGCGTTGTAACACTAAGTACTAAGCCAGTGAGTGTGAGAGGCGTTGTAACACTAAGTACTAAGCTAGTGAGCGTGAGAGGCGTTGTAACACTAAGTTCGAAGCTAGTGAGTGTGAGCGGCGTTGTAACACTAAGTTCTTAGCTAGTGAGCGTGAGAGGCGTTGTAACACTAAGTACTAAGCTAGTGAGCGTGAGAGGCGTTGTAACACTAAGTACTAAGCTAGTGAGTGTGAGAGGCGTTGTAACACTAAGTACTAAGCCAGTGAGTGTGAGAGGCGTTGTAACATTAAGTAATAAGCTAGTGAGCGTGAGAGGCGTTGTAACACTAAGTTCGAAGCTAGTGAGTGTGAGCGGCGTTGTAACACTAATTTCGAAGCTAGTGAGCGTGAGAGGCGTTGTAACACTAAGTACTAAGCTAGAGAGCGTGAGAGGCGTTGTAACACTAAGTACTAAGCTAGTGAGCGTAAGAGGCGTTGTAACACTTAGAACTAAGCTAGTGAGCGTGAGAGGCGTTGTAACACTAAGTTCTAAGCTAGTGAGCGTGAGAGGCGTTGTAACACTAAGTAATAAGCTTAAATGGCGCTTGAGCGGCGTTGTAACACCTAATTACTAAGCTTAAATTCACTTGAGCGGCAATGTAACACTAAATACTAAGCTAGTGAGTGTGAGCGGCGTTGTAACACTAAGTACTAAGCTAGTGAGAACACTAAGTACTAAGCTAATGAGTGCGAGAGGCGTTGTAACACTAAGTAATAAGCTAGTGAGTGTGAGAGGCGTTGAAACACTAAGTACTAAGCTAGTGAGTGTGGGAGGCGTTGTAACACTAAGTACTAAGCTAGTGAGTGTGAGAGGCGTTGTAACACTAAGTACTAAGCCAGTGAGTGTGAGAGGCGTTGTAACACTAAGTACTAAGCTAGTGAGCGTGAGAGGCGTTGTAACACTAAGTTCGAAGCTAGTGAGTGTGAGAGGCGTTGTAACACTAAGTTCTTAGCTAGTGAGCGTGAGAGGCGTTGTAACACTAAGTACTAAGCTAGTGAGCGTGAGAGGCGTTGTAACACTAAGTACTAAGCTAGTGAGTGTGAGCGGCGTTGTAACACTAAGTTCTTAGCTAGTGAGTGTGAGAGGCGTTGTAACACTAAGTACTAAGCCAGTGAGTGTGAGAGGCGTTGTAACACTAAGTACTAAGCTAGTGAGCGTGAGAGGCGTTGTAACACTAAGTACTAAGCCAGTGAGTGTGAGAGGCGTTGTAACACTAAGTAATAAGCTAGTGAGCGTGAGAGGCGTTGTAACACTAAGTTCGAAGCTAGTGAGTGTGAGCGGCGTTGTAACACTAATTTCGAAGCTAGTGAGCGTGAGAGGCGTTGTAACACTAAGTACTAAGCTAGTGAGCGTGAGAGGCGTTGTAACACTAAGTACTAAGCTAGTGATCGTAAGAGGCGTTGTAACACTTAGTACTAAGCTAGTGAGCGTGAGAGGCGTTGTAACACTAAGTTCTAAGCTAGTGAGCGTGAGAGGCGTTGTAACACTAAGTAAGGAGCTAGTGAGTGTGAGAGGCGTTGTAACACTAATTACTAAGCTTAAATGGCGCTTGAGCGGCGTTGTAACACTTAATTACTAAGCTTAAATGGCGCTTGAGCGGCGTTGTAACACCTAATTACTAAGCTTAAATTGACTTGAGCGGCAATGTAACACTAAATACTAAGCTAGTGAGTGTGAGCGGCGTTGTAACACTAAGTGCTAAGCTAGTGAGAACACTAAGTACTAAGCTAATGAGTGTGAGAGGCGTTGTAACACTAAGTACTAAGCTAGTGAGAGTGAGAGGCGTTGTAACACTAAGTACTAAGCTAGTGAGTGTGAGAGGCGTTGTAACACTAAGTACTAAGCTAGTGAGCGTGAGAGGCGTTGTAACATTAAGTACTAAGCTAATGAGTGTGAGAGGCGTTGTAACACTAAGTACTAAGCTAGTGAGTGTGAGAGGCGTTGTAACACTAAGTATTAAGCTAATGAGTGTGCGAGGCGTTGTAACATTAAGTACTAAGCTAGTGAGTTTGAGAGGCATTGTAACACTAAGTATTAAGCTAATGAGTGTGAGAGGCGTTGTAACACTAAGTACTAAGCTAGTGAGCGTGAGAGGCGTTGTAACACTAAGTACTAATCTAGTGAGCGTGAGAGGCGTTGTAACATTAAGTACTAAGCTAGTGAGTGTGAGAGGCGTTGTAACACTAAGTACTAAGCTAGTGAGTGTGAGTGGCGTTGTAACACTAAGTACGAAGCTATTGAGCGTGAGAGGCGTTGTAACACTAAGTACTAAGCTAGTGAGTGTAAGAGGCGTTGTAACACTAAGTTCTTAGCTAGTGAGTTTGAGAGGCGTTGTAACACTAAGTACTAAGCTAGTGAGCGTGAGAGGCGTTGTAACACTAAATACTAAGCTAGGGGTGTGTAAGAGGCGTTGTAACACTAAGTACTAAGCTAGTGAGCGTGAGAGGCGTTGTAACACTAAGTACTAAGCTAGTGAGTGTGAGTGGCGTTGTAACACTAAGTACTAAGCTAGTGAGCGTGAGAGGCGTTGTAACACTAAGTTCTAATCTAGTGAGCGTGAGAGGCGTTGTAACACTAAGTACTAAGCTAGTGAGCGTGAGAGGCGTTATAACACTAAGTAATAAGCTAGTGTGTGTGAGAGGCGTTGTAACACTAAGTACTAAGCTAGTGAGTGTGAGAGGCGTTGTAACACTAAGTACTAAGCTAGTGAGCGTGAGAGGCGTTGTAACACTAAGTAATAAGCTAGTGAGCGTGAGCGGCGTTGTAACACTAAGTTCTAAGCTAGTGAGCGTGAGAGGCGTTGTAACATTAAGTACTAAGCTAGTGAGCGTGAGAGGCGTTGTAACACTAAGTACTAAGCTAGTGAGTGTGAGAGGCGTTGTAACACTAAGTACTAAGCCAGTGAGTGTGAGAGGCGTTGTAACACTAAGTACTAAGCTAGTGAGTGTGAGAGGCGTCGTAACACTAAGTAATAAGCTAGTGAGTGTGAGAGGCGTTGTAACACTAAGTACTAAGCTAGTGAGTGTGAGAGGCGTTGTAACACTAAGTAATAAGCTAGTGAGCGTGGGAGGCGTTGTAACACTAAGTACTAAGCTAGTGAGCGTGAGAGGCGTTGTAACACTAAGTAATAAGCTAGTGAGCGTGAGCGGCGTTGTAACACTAAGTTCTAAGCTAGTGAGCGTGAGAGGCGTTGTAACATTAAGTACTAAGCTAGTGAGCGTGAGAGGCGTTGTAACACTAAGTACTAAGCTAGTGAGCGTGAGAGGCGTTGTAACACTAAGTACTAAGCCAGTGAGTGTGAGAGGCGTTGTAACACTAATTACTAAGCCAGTGAGCGTGAGAGGCGTTGTAACACTAATTACTAAGCTAGTGATCGTGAGAGGCGTTGTAACACTAATTACTAAGCTAGTGAGCGTGAGAAGCGTTGTAACACTAAGTACTAAGCTAGTGAGCGTGAGAGGCGTTGTAACACTAAGTACTAAGCTAGGGGACGTGAGAGGCGTTGTAACACTAAGTACTAAGCTAGTGAGCGTGAGAGGCGTTGTAACACTAATTACTAAGCTAGTGAGCGTGACAGGCGTTGTAACACTAAGTACTAAGCTAGTGAGCGTGAGAGGCGTTGTAACACTTATTACTAAGCTATTGAGCGCGAGAGGCGTTGTAACACTAAGTACTAAGCTAGTGAGCGTGAGAGGCGTTGTAACACTATGTACTAAGATAGGGGACGTGAGAGGCGTTGTAACACTAAGTACTAAGCTAGTGAGCGTGAGAGGCTTTGTAACACTATGTACTAAGCTAGTGAGCGTGAGAGGCGTTGTAACACTAAGTACTAAGCTAGGGGACGTGAGAGGCGTTGTAACACTAAGTACTAAGCTAGTGAGCGTGAGAGGCGTTGTAACACTAAGTACTAAGCTAGTGAGCGTGAGAGGCGTTGTAACACTAAGTACTAAGCTAGGGGACGTGAGAGGCGTTGTAACACTAAATACTAAGCTAGTGAGTGTGAGAGGTGTTGTAACACTAAGTACTAAGCTAGTGAGCGTGCGAGGCGTTGTAACACTAAGTACTAAGCTAGTGAGTGTGAGAGGCGTTGTAACACACTTAGTACTAAGCTAGTGAGCGTGAGAGGCGTTGTAAAACTAAGTACTAAGCTAGGGGACGTGAGAGGCGTTGTAACACTAAATACTAAGCTAGTGAGCGTGAGAGGCGTTGTAACACTAAGTACTAAGCTAGGGGACGTGAGAGGCGTTGTAACACTAAATACTAAGCTAGTGAGTGTGAGAGGCGTTGTAACACTAAGTACTAAGCTAGTGAGCGTGAGAGGCGTTGTAACACTAAATACTAAGCTAGTGAGTGTGAGAGGCGTTGTAACACTAAGTACTAAGCTAGTGAGCGTGAGAGGCGTTGTAACACTAAGTACTAAGCTAGTGAGCGTGAGAGGCGTTAAAACACTAAGTACTAAGCTAGGGGACGTGAGAGGCGTTGTAACACTAAGTACTAAGCTAGGGGACGTGAGAGGCGTTGTAACACTGAGTACTAAGCTAGTGAGCGTGAGAGGCGTTGTAACACTAAGTTCTAAGCTAGTATTGTCAACTTGACAAGTTTGTTTGCGCGAGCGGCGTCGTAACACTACATAATTACTAAAAGCGTGTGCTTCGAGGTTATCGTCGATGACGCAATACTTTGAAGATGTTGAGGCGAAAAGTTGCATGGATATTGGTACGAATTACTATCATTTCTTTTTGCATGTGCCATTGCTAGAGTCAGGATTAGCGTTAAGTTTTGGTTTACGTTTAGGATCAGTTAAAAGAAAAAATGTTTAAATATAAATCAATGAGAACACTGTCAAAAACATGATGAGCTGCATTTTCAAATATCAACAACATGTCCAAAATACAGTTACAGCCAAAAAATAACAGGAAACTGCACTAAAAAATGTTTTTAAAGAAAAAAAGATTAGCACACTTTAATACAGAACTACTTTCGACTGCACCAGGCGAGCACATCCTGTTGATTTAGTGTAATTAGACCTAGAGTTCATGATCACGGCAAAATGGTTTATTTGAGCTTTCACATAATTTCGTTTATAAAACAATGTAAGGGCCTCAATTCGATACCGTTCACTATGCATATTAATGAAAAACAGGCAAAGCTACGTTCACCTTTATAAGAATAAGTCATACAAATATTGGGAGAAAAAAATAGATTATATACATTCGTGATAAAAATTGGAAATATTTGTTTCTGTTTATGGATTAATCTGTGGTATGTCCGAATATTAATAAACTGTAGACGAAATATGCATCGGGTATTACTCGTTTTGCTGGTACTTTCTGGGTACTGCCAGGCCCAAAGTGATATGTGCGGCACTGACAACCTTAGATCGGTAATAATTAATCTTGAAAAGTTGCGATCACAGGTAGATTCTTTCAAAGAAAAAACGAATAGCTTAGAATCAAAAGTTGTCGTACTAGAAAACAGAAATACAGAGCTTGATTCTAAACTAGTGGAACTGGAATCCCTTAAATCGACAAACGAGGAACTTATTGCTTATCTTGAAACAAGAAAAGGGGATATCGATGGACTGCTGACGGATGTCGATGTCATTAAACACAACGCGACTGTATTATCGACCAAAGTGGATACAGTTGAATCAACCTTATCGACCAAAGTGGATAGCGTTAATTCGACATTATCAACCAAAGTAGACACAGTTGAATCCAACTTATTGACCAAAGTGGATAGCGTTAATTCGACATTATCAACCAAAGTAGACACAGTTGAATCCAACTTATTGACCAAAGTGGATAGCGTTAATTCGACATTATCAACCAAAGTAGAAACAGTTGAGTCTACAATATCAGCTAGACAAAAGGCAGTTGATTCTTCTATTGAGACCATTCAAGAGAACGCGATTACATTATCAACCAAAGTAGACACAGTTCAATCCAACTTATCGACCAAAGTGGATAGCGTTAATTCGACATTATCAACCAAAGTGGACACAGTTGAATCCAACTTATTGACCAAAGTGGATAGCGTTAATTCGACATTATCAACCAAAGTAGACACAGTTGAATCCAACTTATTGACCAAAGTGGATAGTGTTAATTCGACATTATCAACCAAAGTAGACACAGTTGAAACCAACTTATCGACCAAAGTGGATAGCGTTAATTCGACATTATCAACCAAAGTAGACACAGTTGAATCGGCATTATTAACCGAAGCAGGCAGAGTTGAATCAATATTAAAAACAAATGTAACCAACCTTGACGAAAGGATTAACGATGTCAATACGTTGGTGGTGTCACAGTTATCTGGTACGATAACATTAACAGCTACAGTCAATACAGCTATGACAAACATTGGCGTCATTCAGAATAACGTGACTACATTAACAACTAGAGTCGATACAGCTGCGACAGACATTGGCGATATTCAGACTAACGCAGCTTCATTAACAACACGAGTCGATACAGCTGCGACAGACATTGGCGATATTCAGACTAACGCAGCTTCATTAACAACTAGAGTCGATACAGCTGCGACAGACATTGGCGATATTCAGACTAACGCAGCTTCATTAACAACTAGAGTCGATACAGCTGAGACAAACATTGGTGGTATTCAGACTAACGCAGCTTCATTAACAACTAGAGTCGATACAGCTGAGACAAACATTGGTGGTATTCAGACTAACGCAGCTTCATTAACAACTAGAGTCGATACAGCTGAGACAAACATTGGTGGTATTCAGACTAACGCAGCTTCATTAACAACTAGAGTCGACACAGCTGAGACAAACATTGGTGGTATTCAGACTAACGCAGCTTCATTAACAACTAGAGTCGATACAGCTGCGACAGACATTGGCGATATTCAGACTAACGCAGCTTCATTAACAACTAGAGTCGATACAGCTGAGACAGACATTGGCGATATTCAGACTAACGCAGCTTCATTAACAACTAGAGTCGATACAGCTGAGACAAACATTGGTGGTATTCAGACTAACGCAGCTTCATTGACAACTAGAGTCGATACAGCTGAGACAAACATTGGTGGTATTCAGACTAACGCAGCTTCATTAACAACTAGAGTCGATACAGCTGCGACAGACATTGGCGATATTCAGACTAACGCAGCTTCATTAACAACTAGAGTCGATACAGCTGAGACAGACATTGGCGATATTCAGACTAACGCAGCTTCATTAACAACTAGAGTCGATACAGCTGAGACAAACATTGGTGGTATTCAGACTAACGCAGCTTCATTGACAACTAGAGTCGATACAGCTGAGACAAACATTGGTGGTATTCAGACTAACGCAGCTTCATTAACAACTAGAGTCGATACAGCTGCGACAGACATTGGCGATATTCAGACTAACGCAGCTTCATTAACAACTAGAGTCGATACAGCTGAGACAAACATTGGTGGTATTCAGACTAACGTGACTACATTAACAACTAGAGTCGATACAGCTGAGACAAACATTGGTGGTATTCAGACTAACGCAGCTTCATTGACAACTAGAGTCGATACAGCTGCGACAGACATTGGCGATATTCAGACTAACGCAGCTTCATTAACAACTAGAGTCGATACAGCTGAGACAAACATTGGTGGTATTCAGACTAACGCAGCTTCATTAACAACTAGAGTCGATACAGCTGAGACAAACATTGGTGGTATTCAGACTAACGCAGCTTCATTAACAACTAGAGTCGATACAGCTGAGACAAACATTGGTGGTATTCAGACTAACGCAGCTTCATTGACAACTAGAGTCGATACAGCTGAGACAAACATTGGTGGTATTCAGACTAACGCAGCTTCATTGACAACTAGAGTCGATACAGCTGAGACAAACATTGGTGGTATTCAGACTAACGCAGCTTCATTAACAACTAGAGTCGATACAGCTGAGACAAACATTGGTGGTATTCAGACTAACGCAGCTTCATTAACAACTAGAGTCGATACAGCTGAGACAAACATTGGTGGTATTCAGACTAACGCAGCTTCATTAACAACTAGAGTCGATACAGCTGAGACAAACATTGGTGGTATTCAGACTAACGCAGCTTCATTAACAACTAGAGTCGATACAGCTGAGACAAACATTGGTGGTATTCAGACTAACGCAGCTTCATTAACCGCTAGAGTGGTTTCCCTAGAAGCTTTGCAACCATAACTTAAAACTCGCAACACCCAGTACTTGTAAATATTACATATTTGTCTATGATTTGTATAGGAAAAACTGGGAATAGAAAACTATATCTACTCGTTTGCTCTACTAGGAATATCTCCCAGTGGGAGATATTTCCCAGTACGGAACATTGCTCGGCCTTTTCCGTCAGTGGCGGGAATGCCAAATGACGTTCCGATTGCTTTACGGACGTCGTCGTCAGATTCCGCCACTAGGAATAACGATAACGGAAATTAACGAAGAGTTCCGGTTCCACTTGTTTTGTTTGTATGACGTAACGTCGTCTTGGATGACGTAACGTCGTCTTGGCGTTCTCGTGCAAACTGGTGTAAAAATGCGTGAATCATAAGAAATATTAATAAAATATCATTTTAAATTATGTAATATATAGTTTAATAACCAGTGTTTTTGAGATACTGAAAATATCTCCCTCGGTAGAGAAATGGCCCCGATATAAGATAAGAACTCGTTCTCCGCACTCGTTCTTATATCGGGGCGAGAACGAGTTCTTATATCGGGGCCATTTCTCTACCTCGGGAGATATTTCCCGTATCTCAAAATCACTGGTTATTAAACTCTATTTATTTCTGCTAACTATATCGTGTTCTGATACAGGAGCATATACAAAATTAAAAACCGAAGAAAGCGCCACTCAGTCATGAACGAAACTTACCACCATCTCTTTAAATTTGACAGATTTGTCTAGATTGTCCTGCTTTCGTTTTTTTATTTACCTGCTCATACAGCACCTACATCGAATTTTGTGCTTTTTGTAATTTGTAATGAAATTCTTGCGCATTTAATAAATCGAAAGTAGATTTATTTAAATCGCAAACATTTATTTAAAATAATAACATTTAGTGAAATCTTACGGCTATTTAAAATGGACATTCACATTTAGTAAACGCGGCGCCTATTAAGTGATGTGAAGCGTATTTAAATAAATCGCTACACATTTAGTATATTAAATCTTGGTTTATTTAAGTCGTATTCATTTATTTAAATGTGATACAGTCCATGTTAAATAGAGAATAAAACATATGTCGCAGCTAAATAGTTTGTTTACCATCGGCGCCTGATAATTAACTTTCTTAAATCGAATGTTATATTCGCATTTTGTTCGCGGTATAATCAAATTATAAAGTTGCAATGTTCAAATATATTATTACAAATTGTAGTATTATCAATGACCGAATATACAAATGACGTTGCTGGAAAATGGGAAAAAAAGTCCCTGGAGTCAAATTATGCATCTTTCGAGAACATTGTTAGGTCCTGTGCGTTAAACATATGCGCACATAATTATATTCTCGACATAATTACATTCTCGGTTCTTATATCAAGGCAAATGTTTAAAAATGTAACTGATACCGAACTTTGTTGATGCCATTTTCCTCCCCGCTGTTATTGTTATTACCCATTGTATTTGCTAGGTTCTACCAAACTTTCATTACGTGGTCCGCCTTAATTCCATTAAGCGATGGGACAGTTTATATTAGCGGAATTTTGTAACGGATATTTCGACAATAAAACACGTTTAAAAATGTTTTTTACTGGAAAAATGCGATAACCAGTTTAAAAATACATATTAAATGTTTTAATTTTACAATATGCAAACGTTTTAAGCCGAAATTAAGGTTTTATTTCATACCCCAGCCAACTCCGTTTTCGCTTCTTGGAGAAGGGGTTGGATGGGATATGAAAGTTAATACTCGGACCACGTAATGTAGATAACAACAAATAATCAGGCGATCCCTTGAAATTACCCAGAGACGTAAGGCTTAAAGAAACTAACCCACCAAATAACGGCGAAATTACACTCCAAGACCGTTTGTCAAAACATCTTCCAGGTTTGCAGGTCATAGAATAATGTATATTTGCCGATCAAAAGTACAGTTTTATTCACGGTTTCTTAAAATACCCCTGATTGAATATGTGAAGAATGAATTTTTGAGTAAGTAACTCTTAATTCTATGCTCCAGTTTTAGGGTTTGGCGTGTCTGTTTATAACCGTTTCTATTCTATCTTTTCAAAATCTGTTGGTTATATATATATATACCTCGTCGTCAATCGGTTTTAAAACGGTGTACATATGTTGTAAAATTTGGCTGTTGATGGCGGGTTAGCTTCTTCTATCAAATCTCGCATAATTTCGTATGACACAAAATAACATTGCAAAATCTCGTTTTACATTTATATAATCGCATATTATTATGAATAATAAAGACAGGCATAATATTACATTTACGCACACAGGATATAATTCTCTTTAATTTAAACCATATGCAGCCTCCTGCTGTGAAAACTGACACATTATTTACAGTTAACCCTTTCGCTGCCACAGTCGAAAACTTTGATTTTTTAACCTGTGTAGACCCAAATCAATATGCACACTATGGGCAGGCTGATCAGGGTTTACACTATTCACCACTCACTAAGAATGTTTTTCATAACTCTTTAAATATAAAATATATCCGGAAGGTTTGAATTTGAATTTAAGGAGCCGACATTTGAAATATGGTGGCGAAAGGTTTAAAGGAACTTACCCGCCAAATAACAGCAACATTACACTACAAAACCGTTTATCAAAACTCTAGCCATATGTTCATGTCATTTACTAATGTATATGTGCCATTAAATGTATAGTTTTTCATGGGTTCTTATAAAATACACGTAAAATGAATGGTAACTATTAATTCGACGCTCCAGTTTTGGTGTTTGGCCTGTCTGGTTAAAGCCTTTTATATAGTGTCTATAGGGTTTGGATTTTTAAAAATAAATGATATGCATAGCTCGTCGTCAGTAGGTTTAGAAATAGTGTACTTATGTTGTAAAATGTGAATGTTATTGTCGGGATAGCTACCTTAACGTTTTCTGCAAAAACTATAAAAAAAAACAACAGGAAGTAGCAGTCAGCGGGTTTTTAAATATTCCTGTTTTTTCTTTGACATCTTTATTAAACATATATATTTTTTGATAATACCAATGTATTCAGATCTAATTTGTTTTTACTGACAAGCAAACAAACACAATTTAAAGTATTAAACTGTTACCATGGTTACATTTACATTATTTAATCACTAAATCATTTCAGCGAACAATGTATAGTCAATCGCCTATTCTTCATATCAGCTCTACTGACCGAAGGCCAAGCGAGTTTATGGGATAACGTGTTGCCCGTCATCAGTCCGTCGTCCGTTAATTTTTTCTGGTGGGCGCTCATGCCTATCTATTTTTATCCAGTCTTAACCAAACATACATAGTAGTGATATATCTGTCAGATCTCGGATGATTTCTTGAACAAGTCAGATTCGATCATTAATATCTGAGTTACATGCCCTTGAATTGGCAAAAATGCATAATTTTGCACTGTGGGCATACTAGCCCCTCAACATGTTATCCGTTCTTAATTAAACTTACCCAATAGTTATATATTCTTAAGATCTCGGACGAGTTCATGAACCAGACAGATTCGATCATTAATATCTCAATTATTTGCCCTTGAATTGGCAAGCATGCATACGTTTGCCTTGTGGGCACTCTAGCCCCTGCATTTTCCTTCATTGTTGATCCAATATTATCCAAGCTTACACTGAAGTTATATATCCGTATGATCTCGGGAGATTTCTTGAACCAGCCAGATTCAATCACTAATATCTGAGTTATCTGCCCTTGAGTTGATACAAATGCATAATTTTGCATTGTGGCCACCCTAGCTCCTATATTTTGATCCAGTCTTAAGCACGCTTATACATATATCCATGAGTTCTTGGACGAGTTTTTTAACCAGCAGATTCAATCTCTAATAGTATAGTTATTTACCACTGAATTGACAAAAGCCTTGTGGGCACTGTAGCCCGTCCACGTTTTATCCGATCTTACCTAAACTTACACAGTAGTTATATATCTATAATGTCTCGGACGAGATCTTGAACCAGCCAGATTGCCAATAGCTGAGTTGTGGCCCTTGAATAATCAGAAGTTTCATCATTTGCCATGATCATGATAATTGTTAATACTACAAAACGCTTTAATTTTCTATCTGATCTTAACCAAACTTTCCCAAAATACATGTATAACCATACGATATTGTACAAATATTTTAACCACATATATCCGATGGTATCAACGTGAGTTTTCTGTCATTGAATTTGAAAACAATTACATATTTTGACCTTGTTACCACCATAGCACTTCCATTTTTAATTCAGTCGAAACCAGACTGAATGTGTATTGAATAACACGTTCTTCAATATGCATATTCGATGATATTAAATTGAGGTATCTGCCATTGAATAAGCAAGCATGACATAACTAGACCTTGTCACCTCTATAGACTTTCCATTTTACATCCAATATTAAAACTTTTCTTACAGATTGTGTTTAATAATAAGACTTTCGGCAAGTTTTTTTCAATCATGTATATCTGGTAGTACAGAAGGGAATTATTTGTCGTTAAAAATACATAGTTTGGCCGTGTTACCATACCACTACAGTACTTCCATTTCTCATCTAATCATAAAATAACTTTACAGAATGTGTACAATTATAATATCTTGGACAAGTTCTTCAATTATGGCCTTTGAATTGGTGAAAAATGCAATATTTTGTAATTTACACTGGAGATAACCTGGGGTCGTGGGTTCAAATGACACTGGAGGTTAAAGTATTATCTTTTTGATATTTATTTTATCTCTTAAGAAACCTTGGTTCATGGATTCAAATCCCAGTGGGGCAGATTTTTTTTTTATTGATTCTGTTCAGTATAAAACCTCAGAAAACAATGAAAAACGAGCCATATCTTGTCTACCTTCGCCTGTATTAGTAGCCATTCTTAGCAAGTAGAGCGTACACATGCCCTCCCGGGCCTCTTGTTTTAATTGTTTATTAATTAAATTAATCCTAATTCATTATACTAATTCCTTATAATTATATATATTATTAATTTGTAATTTTCCTTGTCAACGAAGTAAGCGAAATTCTCTCTTTAATCCAACGTTCGACATTGACTCACCTACATAACTGCAATTTGTTTGAGACGCCCCCTAGAGACCTGAAGTTTGTTTGCGATATCCCCTAAACATATAATATTGACTCTATGCGGAAATATTGGAAACTTACGGACGGTCCAATATGTCCGCGGGTACATGGACGAGTTGCGAATATGTTGGCATCCTAGACATACTCGTGATATTCTGCAATATGCTCTATCAGTCAAGTGTGCATTAAGGTCTCAATAGTTAAGTTAAATTGATTTGTTTACACATTAAGATGATACTATTTTTTGCTTAATCAGAGGATATTTGTTACAATTTTATATTATACTTTTTAACAAAATGAGGAATGTTGTCTAGTACATAATATTCATCTGAACGTTATCTCTCCCTATTACTGTTAACATAAACTGTATCATTGTCTGATTAGAATTTGTAAAAAAAATGTATTAAATATATTACAGAGCATTTTGTCTGTGTTTAATATAACCCCCATATGATAGAATTACAGATCATGACTGAACCGCATACTTTTTAATATATCATATAACAGTCGATATTGTATTAGAATCTCGAATAAGGGAACAAAATATGTCGGCCAAGCTTTCGAAAATAAACGCGATAGAAGTATCACTGAACTGTCAACATACAAGGCTGTACAGTTGTTATAAAGACATTATAGCACCACGTATAGTCACTGAACTGTCAACGTATAAGACAGTACAGTTGTTATCGGGACATTATAGCACCACATATAGTCACTGAATTGTCAACATACAAGGATGTACAGTTGTTATCGAGACATTATAGCACCACGTATAATCACTGAACTGTCAACATACAAGGCAGTGCAGTTGTTATCGGGACATTATAGCACCACGTATAGTCACTGAACTGTCAACGTATAATACAGTACAGATGTTATCGGGACATTATAGCACCATGTATAGTAACTGAACTGTCAACGTATAAGACAGTACAGTTGTTATCGGGACATTATAGCACCACGTATAGTCACTGAACTGTCAACATACAAGACAGTACAGTTGCTATCGGGACATTATAGCACCACGTATAGTCACTGAACTGTCAACGTATAAGACAGTACAGTTGTTATCGGGACATTATAGCACCACGTATAGTCACTGAACCGTCAACATACAAGACAGTACAGTTGTTATCGGGACATTGTAGCACCACGTATAGTCACTGAACTGTCAAAATACAAGGCTGTACAGTTGTTATGGAGACATTATAGCACCACGTATAGTCACTGAACTGTCAACGTATAAGAGAGTACAGTTGTTATCGGGACATTATAGCACCACGTATAGTCACTGAACTGTCAACATACAAGACAGTACAGTTGTTATCGGGACATTATAGCATCACGTAGAGTCACTGACTTGTCAACGTATAAGACAGTACAGTTGTTATCGGGACATTATAGCACCACGTATAGTCACTGAACTGTCAACATACAAGACAGTACAGTTGTTATCGGGACATTATAGCACCACGTATAGTCACTGTACTGCCAACGTATAAGACAGTACAGTTGTTATCGGAACATTATAGCACCACATATAGTCACTGAACTGTCAACGTATAAGACAGTACAGTTGTTATCGGGACATTGCAGCACCACGTACAGTCACTGAACTGTCAAAATACAAGGCTGTACAGTTGTTATGGAGACATTATAGCACCACGTATAGTCACTGAACTGTCAACGTATAAGAGAGTACAGTTGTTATCTGGACATTATAGCACCACGTATAGTCACTAAATTGTCAACATGCAAGACAGTACAGTTGTTATCGGGACATTATAGCACAACGTATAGTCACTGAACTGTCAACGTATAAGACAGTACAGTTGTTATCGGGACATTATAGAACCACGTATAGTCACTGAACTGTCAACATACAAGACAGTACAGTTGTTATCGGGACATTATAGCACCACGTATAGTCACTGAACTGTCAACATATAAGACAGTACAGTTGTTATCGGAACATTATAGCACCACGTATAGTCACTGAACTGTCAACGTATAAGACAGTACAGTTGTTATCGGGACATTGCAGCACCACGTATAGTCAATGAACTGTCAAAATACATGGCTGTACAGTTGTTATGGAGACATTATAGCACCACGTATAGTCACTGAACTGTCAACGTATAAGAGAGTACAGTTGTTATCGGGACATTATAGCACCACGTACAGTCACTGAATTGTCAACATACAAGACAGTACAATTGTTATCCGGACATTATAGCACCACGTAAAGTCACTGAATTGTCAACATACAAGGCAGTACAGTTGTTATGGAGACATTCTAGCACCACGTACAGTCACTGAATTGTCAACATACAAGGATGTACAGTTGTTATCGGGACATTATTGCTCCATTTACAGGCACTGAACTTTCAACGTATAATGCAGTACAGTTGTTATCGGGGCAATATAACACCACTTATAGTCACTGAGCTGTCAACATACACGGCAGTACACTTGTTATCGGTACATTAGAGCATCGCTTACTGTCTCTGAATGGTCAACATACAATGCAGTACAGTTGTTATCGGGACATTATAGCACCACTTACAGTCACTGAACTGTCACCGTATAAGGCAGTACAGTTATTATCGGGACATTATAGCACCACGTATAGTCACTAAACTGTCCACATACAAGGCAGTACAATAGCACCACTTTAAACCGCCGAACAGTCACACATAGTTATTGATGTAAACATATTTTATTGCCATATATGTACAAGTACAATACAATACATAGTTATTGTATTAGACAGCTATTTTCGAGACCGTATTGCGCCATTTATACTTTTTAACTATTTTATTTAAATATCGTGTAAGACAGTACACTGGTTAACGAGACCTTAAAACGCTACACGCCCTTACTTCTCAAAGCCTAGTCAAAGGTAATTTGAGCTTATGCTTTTTGCAAAAGAAGATACTGTTATTATAACGAAATATGTTATATAATAAAGGTTAGATCGCTATCTTTGCATTAAATATCCACTGGGCGTCTTTCTAAATAAATATAAGAGGCCCCTGCGAGTGACTTGTGATTTGTTGTGGAAATACGTATAAAATAAGCTTACATGCACTGTGTATTTTTTACAGAAAATAACCAAACAAAATATGTTACAACGAAAAGTACTATATTTACTGAGAAAACACCTAATATATTTATTAATGAAAAACTCATTCAGATTTATAAAGAACAAATTGAGGTAAACAGCAAAAGATAAACACATTTCTATGGAATCAAGAATATCTTCTCTTACTCTGACTTTAGACAGTAGGATGGAATGTCAGTCAAAACTGAATACAATGTAATAAAGAATAACTTTCTCTATTAATCTAGCGCATTAAGGCGTGCGTCGCGTCCTAGCACTAGTTACTATTCGAGTGAACACGAAATGTCTTGCAACACTAATTACTAAAATCTTCAGCGTGAACGTTATCATTATTTTAACACTAATTACTACTCTAGTGATCGTGAACGTCGTTGTAACACACATTACTAAGCTAGTGAGCGTTATCGGCGTTGTAACACACATTACTAAGCTAGTGAGCGTTATCGGCGCTGTGACACACATTACTGAGCTAGTGAGCGTGAGAGGCGTTGTTACACTAATTACTAAGCTAGTGAGCGGGGTTGTAACATAAATTAATAGGCTAGTGAGCCTGAGCGTCTTTGCAACACTAATTACTAAGCTTGTGAGCATGATCGATGTTGTCACACTAATTACTAAGCTGGTGAGTTTGTGCGGTGTTGCAACAATAATTACTAAGCTGGTGAGTGTGTGCGGTGTTGCAACACTAATAACTAAGCTGGTGAGCATGAGCGATGTTGTCACACTAATTACTAAGCTGGTGAACGTAACTAGCGTTAAGCACTAAGCTAGATATCGTTTTTTTTAACATAGCGAGTGGTAGTAGCACTAAAACGTGGTGCTGTGCTCCGACAATCACTATCAATGACACTTTTTAAAAAAAAGTGATTTCATTTCATTTTCTTATACATGTGATATTTCTGAACTACGTGCACTCATAAATGTCTACATTAAATGATTAGGTGGAAAAAAAACCATTTTAAAATTTGAGACTTATCACAAGATGTTTAATAAAACGGGGCCCAGGACAGTGGCCAAATGGTTTATTTGAGATTTAAATAGCCTCGGTCACTTGGCCTGCTTGTGATTTCTTCGCTACGCTACGCTATACTACGCGGATCCAGGGGCTGTGCAAAATGAGACGTTTGAAATCGGCCCTCACGTTAGGGCGATTTTGGCGAGATTTTGAAAGATTCTAATATTATGATACTTTCAAAAAACTTATTTTGAAGTTAATCTAATATTAATTTCTTATTATTATCTTACGAGAAGCCGCAAGTGACGTCAAAAAGTGTAACTGGTGCATACAAAATTGAAGTAAATAAGTACGTTTATTTACAACATGACGTCACGCAAACGTCGACTTTTTGTGCGTAAAAACGCGTGATTCGCTAGTGGGCGCTTTAATTGGCCTAATCTGCCCAGACCGATATCTGCAAGTAAGCCTTATACATCATACGGTCTTGGCAGGCCGAGACTAAGTTTTCACGTAAATTCGTTCATAAAACACTTGCAAGGGCCTCAATTCAAACCCTTTAAATACTTTATCATATTAAACAAACTTGCAAAGACAACGTTCACCATTATAAGGATAACACACACAACTCTTGCCAAGAAAAACATCAATTATATTCGTTTGTGATACAAATTGGAAATACTTTTTCGTATATGGCTTAATCTGTGGTACGTCCGAATATTGATACACTTTAGATGAAACATGTTTCCGGTTTTACTCGTTTTGGTGGTACTTTCTGGGTACTACCAGGCCCAAAGTGATAACATATGCGGCACTGACACCCTTAGATCGGTAATAATTCAGCTTGAAACGTTGCGATCACAGGTAGCGACTGTCAAAGTAAAAACTAATAGCTTAGAAACAAAAGTTGTCGTACTAGAAAACATAAATACCGAGCTTGATTTTAAACTAGTGGAACTGGAGTCCCTTAAATCGACAAACGAGGAACTTATTGCTTATCTTGAAACAAGAAAAGGGGATATCGATGGACTGCTGACGGATGTCGATGTCATTAAACACAACGCGACTGCATTATCGACCAAAGTGGATACAGATAAATCAACCTTATCGACCAAAGTGAATACGGTTCAATCGACATTATCAACTAGACTAGATACAGTTGATAATTCTATTTTGACCATTCAGGAAAACGCGACTACATTATCTACCAAAGTGGATACAGTTGAGTCTACATTATCAAATAGACTTGAGACAGTTGATTCTTCCATTGTGACCATTCAAGAGAACGCGACTACATTATCAACCAAAGTGGATACAGCTGTATCCACCTTATTGACCAAAGTAGACACAGTTGAATCCGCCTTATCGACCAAAGTAGACACAGTTGAATCCAACTTATCGACCAAAGTGGATATCGTTGAATCGACATTATCAACCAAAGTGGACACAGTTGAGTCTACAATATCAAATAGACTAGAGACAGTTGATTCTTCCATTGTGACCATTCAAGATAACGCGACTACATTATCAACCAAAGTGGATAAAGCTGTATCCACCTTATTGACCAGAGTAGACACAGTTGAATCCGCCTTATCGACCAAAGTAGACACAGTTGAATCCAACTTATCGACCAAAGTGGATATAGTTGAATCGACATTATCAACCAAAGTGGACACAGTTGAGTCTAGAGTATCAATTAGACTAGAGACAATTGATTCTACTATTTTGACCATTCAAGATAACGCGACTACATTATCAACCAAAGTGGATAAAGCTGTATCCACCTTATTGACCAAAGTAGACACAGTTGAATCCGCCTTATCGACCAAAGTAGACACAGTTGAATCCAACTTATCGACCAAAGTGGATATGGTTGAATCGACATTATCAACCAAAGTGGACACAGTTGAGTCTAGATTATCAATTAGACTAGATACAGTTGACAATTCTATTGTGACCATTCAGGAGAACGCGAATGTTTTATCAACCGAAGTGGATACAGTTGAATCGACATTATTAACCAAAGTAGGCATAGTTGAATCAATATTAAAAACAAATGTAACTAACCTTGACCAAAAGATTAACAATGCCAATACTTTGTTGGTGTCACAGATATCTAGTATGACTACATTAACAACTAGAGTCGATACAGCTGAGACAAACATTGACGAAATTCAGGCTAACGTGACTACGATAACAACTAGAGTCGATACAGCTGAGACAAACATTGGCGATATTCAGGCTAACGCAGCTTCATTAACAACTAGAGTCCATACAGCTGAGACAAACATTGGGGACATTCAAACAAGCATGACCACATTAACAACTAGAGTCGATACAGCTGAGACAAACATTGACGACATTCTGACTAACGTGACTACGATAACAACTAGAGTCGATACAGCTGAGACAAACATTGGCGATATTCAGGCTAACGCAGCTTCATTAACAACTAGAGTCGATACAGCTGAGACAAACATTGGGGACATTCAAACAAGCATGACCACATTAACAACTAGGGTAGATGCAGCTGAGGCAAACATTGCTGACATTCAAACTAACGCGACTTCGTTAACCTCTAGAGTGGTTTACCTAGAAGGTTTTCACCCTTAGTAACTCGCAACACCCAGTACTTGTAAATATTACATATTTGTCTATGATTTGTATAGGAAATACTGGGAATAGAAAATCTATATCAACTCGTTTGCTCTACTAGGAAATATTTCTGATATTTCCCAGTACGGAACATTGCTCGGCCTTTTCCGTCAGTGGCGGGAATGCCAAATGACGTTCCGATTGCTTTACGGACGTCGTCGTCAGACTCCGCCACTAGGAAATAGCGATTACGGAAATTAACGAAGAGTTCCGGTTCCACTTGTTTTGTTTGTATGACGTAACGTCGTCTTGGATGACGTAACGTCGTCTTGGCGTTCTCGTGAAAATGGTGTAAAAATGCGTGAATCATAAGAAATATTAATAAAATATCATTTTAAATTATGTAATATATAGTTTAATAACCAGTGTTTTTGAGATACTGAAAAATATCTCCCTCGGTAAAGAAATGGCCCCGATATAAGAACTCGTTCTCCGCACTCGTTCTTATAGTTCTTATATCGGGGCCATTTCTCTACCTCGGGAGATATATCTCAAAATCACTGGTTATTAAACTCTATTTATTTCTGCTAACTATATCGTGTTCTGATACAGGAGCATATATAAAATAAAAAACCGAAGAAAGCGCCACTCAGTCATGAACGAAACTTACCACCATCTCTTTAAATTTGACAGATATATTTGTCTAGATTTTCCTGCTTTCGTTTTTTTATTTACCTGCTCATACAGCACCTACATCGAATTTTGTGCTTTTTATAATTTGTAATGAAATTCTTGCGCATTTAATGAATCGAAAGTAGATTTATTTAAATCGCAAACATTTATTTAAAATAATAACATTAGGGAAATCTTACGGCTATTTAAAATGGACATGCACATTTAGTAAACGCGGCGCCTATTAAGTGATGTGAAGCGTATTTAATTAAATCGCTACACATTTAGTATATTAAACCTTGATTTATTTAAGTCGTATTCATTTATTTAAATGTGATAAGGTCCATGTTAAATAGAGAATAAAACATATGTCGCAGCTAAATAGTTTGTTTACCATCGGCGCCTGATAATTAACTTTCTTAAATCGAATGTTATATTCGCATTTTGTTCGCAGTATAATCAAATTATAAAGTTGCAATGTTCAAATATATTATTACAAATTGTAGTATTACCAATGACCAAATATACACATGACGTTGCTGGAAAATGGAAAAAAAGTCCCTGGAGTCAAATTATGCATCTTTCGAGAACATTGCTAGGTCCTGTGCGTTAAACATATGCGCACATAATTATATTCTCGACATAATTACATTCTCGGTTCTTATATCAAGGCAAATGTTTAAAATGTAACTGATACCGAACTTTGTTGATGTCATTTTCCTCCCCGCTGTTATTGTTATTACCCATTGTATTTGCTAGGTTCTACCAAACTTTCATTACGTGGTCCCGCCTTAATTCCATTAAGCGATGGGAAAGTTTATATTAGCGGAATTTTGTAACGGATATTTCGACAATAAAACACGTTTAAAAATGTTTTTTACTGGAAAAATGCGATAACCAGTTTAAAATTACATATTAAATGTTTTAATTTTACAATATGCAAACGTTTTAAGCCGAAATTAAGGTTTTATTTCATACCCCAGCCAACTCCGTTTTCGCTTCTTTGAGAAGGGGTTGGATGGGATATGAAAGTTAATACTCGGACCACGTTATGTAAATAGATAACAACAAATAATCAGGCGATCCCTTGAAATTACCCAGAGACGTAAGGCTTAAAGAAACTAACCCACCAAATAACGGCGAAATTACACTCCAAGACCGTTTGTCAAAACATCGTCCACGTTTTCAGGTCATAGAATAATGTATATTTGCCGATTCTATACTTTCAAAATCTGTTGGTTATATCTATATATACCTCGTCGTCAATCGGGTTTAAAGCGGTGTACATATGTTGTAAAATTTGGCTGTTGATGGCGGGTTAGCTAGGTCTATCAAATCTCGCATAATCTCGTATGACACAAAATAACATTGCAAAATCTCGTTTTTCATTTATATAATCGCATATTATTATGAATAATAAAGACAGGCATAATATTACATTTACGCACACAGGATATAATTCTCTTTAATTTAAACCATATGCAGCCTCCTGCTGTGAAAACTGACAAATTATTTACAGTTAATGAACTTACCCGCCATATAACATCAACATTACCAGATTACACTAAAAACTCCAGCCATATTTTCATGTCATTTAATAATGTATATGTGCCATTAAATGTATAGTTTTTCATGGGTTCTTATAAAATACCCGTGGTTGAAAATGTGTAAAATGAATGGTAACTATTAATTTGACGCTCCAAATTTGGTGTTTGGCCTGTCTGGTTAAAGCCTTTTATATAGTGTCTATAGAGTTTGGATTTTTAAAAATAAATGATATGTATAGCTCGCCGTCAGAAGATTTCGAAATGGTGTACATATGTTGTAAAATGTGACTGTTATTGGCGGGATAGCTACTTTAACGTTTTCTGCAAAAACTATAAAAAAAAAAGCAGGAAGTTGCAGTAAGCGGGTTTTCAAATATTCCTTTTTTTTTTT
This sequence comes from Cyrtodaria siliqua, assembly GCA_037043455.1. Taxonomy (NCBI): domain Eukaryota; kingdom Metazoa; phylum Mollusca; class Bivalvia; order Adapedonta; family Hiatellidae; genus Cyrtodaria; species Cyrtodaria siliqua. The sequence continues at coordinate 274,324 of JAWPHD010001104.1, read as the reverse complement.
TTTCATAATTAGTAAACATATATATTTTTTGATAATACTCGTACCAATGCATTCAGATCTAAACATTTTTAGTGACAAGCAAACAAACACAATTTAAAGTATTAAACTGTTACCATGGTTATATTTACATTTTTTAATCACTTAATAATTTCTGCGAACAATGTATAGGTAGTCGCCAATTCCTAATATCAGCTCTACTGACCAAAGGCCAGGCGAGTTTATGGGATGACGTGTTGCCCGTCGTCAGTCCGTCGTCCGTTAAATTTTTCTTGTGGGCGCTCATGCCTATCTATTTTTATCCAGTCTTAACCAAACATACATAGTAGTGATATATCTGTCAGATCTCGGATGATTTCTTGAACCAGTCAGATTCGATCATTAATATCTGAGTAAAATGCCCTTGAATTGGCAAAAATGCATAATTTTGCACTGTGGGCACACTAGCCCCTCAACATGTTATCCGATCTTAATCAAACTTACAAAATAGTTATATATTCTTAAGTTCTCGGACGAGTTCTTGAACCAGACAGATTCGATCACTAATATCTGAGTTATTTGCCCTTGAATTGACAAGCGTGCATACGTTTGCCTTGTGAGCACCTAGCCCTTCCATTTTCCTTCATTGTTGATCCAATATATCCAAGCTTACACTGTAGTTATATAATATCCGTATGGTTTCGGGAGATTTCTTGAACCAGCCAGATTCAATCACTAATATCTGAGTTATCTGCCCTTGAATTGATACAAATGCATAATTTTGCATTGTGGCTACCCTGGCTCCTATATTTTGATCCAGTCTTAAGCACGCTTATACATTAGGTATATATCCATGAGTTCTTGGACGAGCTTTTTAACCAGCCAGATTCAATCTCTAATAGTATAGTAATCTACCACTGAATTGACAAAAACGCATAATGTTGCCTTGTGGGCACTGTAGCCCCTCCACGTTTTATCCGATCTTACCCAAACTTAAAAAGTAGTTATATATCTATAATGTCTCGGACGAGATCTTGAACCAGCCATATTCGATTGCCAATAGCTGAGTTGTGGCCCTTGAATAATCGGAAGTTTCATCATTTGCCATGATTGTTAATCTACAAAACACTTTAATTGTCTATCTGATCTTAATCAAACTTTCCAAAAATACATGTATAACCATACGATATTGTACAACATTTGTAAACCACATATATCCGATGGTATCAAAGTGAGTTTTCTGTCATTGAATTTGAAAACAATTACATATTTTGACCTTGTTACCACCATAGCACTTCCATTTTTAACTCAGTCGAAACCGGACTGAATGTGTATTGAATAACACGTTCTTCAATATGCATATCCGATGATATTAAATTTAGGTATCTGTCATTGAATAAGCAAGTATGACATAACTAGACCTTGTTACCTCTATAGACTTTCCATTTTACATCCAATATTAAAACTTTTCTTACAGATTGTGTTTAATAATAAGACTTTCGTCAAGTTTGTCAATCATGTATATCTGGTAGTACAGAAGGGAGTTATTTGTCGTTAAAAATACATAGTTTGGCCGTGTTACCATACCACTACAGTACTTCCATTTCTCATCTTATCATAAAATAACTTTACAGAATGAGAATAATAATAATATCTTGGACACGTTCTTCAATTATGGCCTTTGAATTGGTGAAAAATGCAATATTTTGTAATTTACACTTGGGGTCGTGGGCTCAAATGACACTGGAGGTTAAAATATTATCTTTTTGATATTTATTTTATCTCTTAAAAGGTTCATGGGTTCAAATCCCAGTGGGGCAGATTTCTTTTTTCAATTATTCTGTTCAGTATAAAACCTCAGAAAACAATTAAAAACGAGCCATATCTTGTCTACCTTCGCCTGTATTAGTAGCCATTCTTAGGAAGTAGAGCGTCCACATGCCCTCCCTGGCCTCTTGTTTTAAATGTTTATTAATTACATTAATCCTAATTCATTATACTAATTCCTTATAATTATATATATTATTATTATTTTATTCTTTTTAATTTTCAACCACCAATTTGGTGATCCATTTATTCTCCCCGTCATAGGTGCATGGGGGTCGGGGAGGGCCATCCCCCGATGCACCTTACAATATTGTATGCATTTATTTATAAACAATACACAACAGTAACAGAAGTGTTAAATTTGCATAAGAGAGTTGTTAACTGGGGAATTTTCTCTTTCTACCAATTCATCAGGTCATGGGTTTTCATTATATATATTATTAATTTGTAATTTTCCTTGTCAACGAAGTAAGCGAAATTCTCTCATTAATCCAACGTTCGACATTGACTCACCTACAGACCTGAAATTTGTTTGAGACGCCCACTAGAGACCTGAAATCCCCTAAACATATAATATTGACTCGATGCGGAAATACTGGACACTTGCGGACGGTCCAATATGTCCGCGGGTACATGGACAAGTTGCGGATATGTTGGCATTAAGCAGTCATACTCGTGAAATTCTGCAATATGCTCTATTAGTCAAGTGTGCATTAAGGTCTCAATAGTTAAATTTATTTGTTTACACATTAAGATGATACTGTTTTTTGCTTAATCCGAGGATATTTATTATATCTTATATTTGTTAACAAAATGAGGAATGTTGTCTAGTACATAATATTCATCTGAACGTTATCTCTCCCTATTACTGTTAACATAAACTGTATCATTGTCTGATTAGAATTTATAAAAAAAATGTATTTAATATATTACAGAGCATTTTGTCTGTGTTTAATATAACCCCATATGATAGAATTACAGATCATGACTGAACCGCATACTTTTTATTATATCATATAACAGTCGATATTGTATTCGAATCTCGAATAAGGGAACAAAATACGTCGGCCAAGCTGTTAAAAATAAACTCGATATAAGTTACCGCGGTCTATTCAGGTATGTTGACCCGGAAAGTATTGAATAGCGACACTGTAGACATCGTATTGGAGTACAAATATTAAGCAAAGCAATACGTGATCCGAGTATTAACTTTCATACCCCATTCAACCCCTTCTCCAAGAAGCGAAAACGGGGTTGGCTTAGGAATGAAATAAAACTTTAATTTCTGCTTATTTTTTTTTTGCATATTATACAATTAAAATATTGAACAGATAATTTTAAAGAGATTATCGCATTTTTGCAGAAAAACATGATTTTAAATGTGTTTTATTGTCGAAATGTCCGTTATATAATCCTAATAATATAAGCTTTCCCATCGCTTAATGGAGTTAAGGCGGGACCACGTAATGTAAGCTAAAACACATATTGCCAGTCAATCCACTATACCTGGAGTAGCATAACGGTAAATAATTCCCTCTTTTCTACTTAATTTCTTCATCTTTCGTCGGTTTTTGCGCACAATATGACCTATTTATGTGTCGACGTGCCGTAAAACACCATTCATTCATTCTTTTCTTATTCTTTCTCTTCCATTTTTTAAGCAAAAAGCATTTTGACTAATATATAGTGCATTTGGTTATACAATATTTGTGCATATATATACAAAAAGTTCGGATTATTGTCTATCCGAGTGGAATCAGAGACGATTTCTGTGCTTGGGCTATTAACACACGTGACACAAATATAGTGTGTCTACAACATACGTGTTACATAGAAAAAGTGTGTATACATAGTATACACATACAAACATTAAGAACTGTTAAACTAATTGACGGGTTACTTAACACAAAAGCAATCATACATGGTTATATAATAACTATACTATATTGTCCATAATTATACAGCGTAGTAAGTAACCGTAATCAACTGCTGTTGGTGATAAAAGCAATCACAAACACATTGCACCACCTTTGTGTACAATATGAATAAGAACAACAACAAACGCAAAACCCTGGGGGTGAGAAAATCCCCCTGTGCGTAGTGTGCTAACTGGGCAGGCCGCTACCACGAGGCAATCTGGAATCTCGGCTGTGGTCAGACACTCGTACCCCCAAAAAGTCTAACGGGGAATAAACGCCCGTCCTTTCATTGTTGTAGAGCTAATTCGTTGTAAAATATTAGCACAATCTTTTGTAAAAGGCAAGGTTAAGTTTCAGGTAAAACCTTTATCAAACATTTTTAAGGAGACTAATTAAATAAATGGAATAAAAGCGTTATTATCGGCTTTTATAAGTTGTATTCATTGGATCATGCTGAAGATGTGTACAAAGTTTCATCAAAGTTAAAAAAAAATCAAAGGGAAACAATTGTAAAAATATGAATCAGAGAGTTATGGACATTTATTAGGTGTATTCATTGTATCATGCTGAAGATATGTACACCATGTCATTGTTGATTTGATTTAAACATATTTTATTGCCATATATATACAAGTACGGTGCAATCGGGTCGGGCCACACGAGCTACCCACATTAGTTACGGCCCTTCCCTACAATGGAGTTTTAACACATATAATGAATGGCAATTGTTATTAACACGTATCAATAAGTTGGATTAACTACAACATGATATGTAGTAGAACATGTTAAGATAATAAGAAAACAAAAAAAAAAAAAATAAGGGAAAAGTAGAATTGGAAGAAAGAAAAATGCAACACGTGTGACATTGCTCGAGATGAACAGACAGATAAAATGTAATGGAAAACCGATCAGTAAAGCGATGACTATCTCTAATAAAGTTTTGAACAGAATTAAAAATCAAACCATTTTCTTGTTTTGTAAGATCTAACCTTCCAAGCAATAACGTATTTGAACTTAAAGAATGAAACGAACGTGTTGACTGGAAGAGTTCGAGCCTTTCAACATTGAATTGCTTACATTCAAAGAAGAAATGATTTGCATCTTCATTACCCTGACCGCAATTGCATTGAGGCGATTCGCGTAAATGATTTTGAAAAGGATCGTTATTGAGATTACTACATGAATTTCTTATCCTAGCATGCATAACAGAAAAAACGTACGATAAGTAAAAACTAGGAACATTTGAACTAGTAAACATTGTTCGCATAAGCTGACCTTTGAATATGTTTAATGAGCCTGAAATTCTAATATCTAAATGTAAATCATTCCAGAGTTTCATAGCTGATGGAATAAATGAATTCATAAAAAAATAGATGTTCTGACTGAAGTCTGCGAGAAATTTTCCGCGTTCCAGAATTTTTCTGTCATTGTTGTACACCGAATACTTTGAAAGTAATTAGCCACACTCACTTGTAAAGGGCAAAGTTTAGTTGTGTGTGAAGTTGGCTCGGGGTTTGGGGTTCGGGGTTCGACATTCAAACCCAGTTCGGTATTCAACATTCAAAGTAAGTTCGGGGTTTGACATTCAAACCCATTTCGGTATTCAACATTCGAAGCCAATTCGGGGTTCGACATTCGAACCCAGTTCGGTATTCAACACTCGAACCCAGTTCGGTATTCAACATTCAAAGTCAGTTCGGGGTTCGACATTCGAACCCAGTTCGGTATTCAGCATTCGAACCCATTTCGGGGTTCGAAATTCGAACCCCCAGTTCGGTATTCCAAATTCAAAGTCAGTTCGGGGTTCGACATTCGAACCCAGTTCTGTATTCAACATTCGAACCCAGTTCGGGGTTCGACACTCGAACCCAGTTCGGTATTCGACATTTGAACCCAGTCCGGGGTTCGATATTCGAACAAAGTTCAGTATTCAACATTCGAACCCAGTTCGGGGTTCGACATTCGAACATTCAAACCCAGTTTGAATGTTGAACCCCGAACTGACTTTGAATGTTGAATACCGAACTGGGTTCAAATGTCGAACCGCGAACTGACTTTGAATTTTGAATACCGAACTGGGTTTGAATGTCGAACCCCGAACTGACTTTGAATGTTGAATACCAAACTGGGTTCGAATGTCGAACCCCGAACTGACTTTGAATGTTGAATACCGAACTGGGTTCAAATGTCGAACTCTGAACTGACTCTGATTGTTGAATACCAAACTGGGTTCGAATGTTAACCCCGAACTGACTTTAAATGTTTAATACCGAACTGGGTTCTAATGTCGAATAACGCACTGGGTTCGAATGTCGAACCCCGAACTGGGTTCGAATGTCGAATATCGAACTGGGTCCGAATGTCGAACCCAGAACTGGGTTCGAATGTCGAATACCGAACTGGGTTCGAATGTCGACCCCGAACTGGATTCGAATGTTGAATACCTAAAAGGGTTCGAATGTCGAACCCAAAGCTGGGTTCGAATGTTGAATACAGAACTGGGTTCGAATGTCGAACCCCGAACTGACTTTGAATGTTGAATACCGTACTGGGTTCGAATGTCGAACCCCGAACCCCGATCCCCGAGCCAACTTCACACACATATGTGAAAGTTTAGTTCTACAAAGGGAAATAATTAAAAGAAAATATGAATCGGAGAGTTGTCTATGTCTTACAAAATAAATCATATGTTTGCTAAATTTTACATAGCTGCTTGTATAATTATTAAAATGCTGAAAGGAATAACACCATTACAATCAAGACAGCTAACTAAAATTAAAACATGTTATAGGTAATTTTAAACAGGTTATCGCATTTTTGCAATAAAAAACGTTTTTAATCGTGTTTTGTTGTCAAAATATCCGTTATAAAATCATGTTTATATCTTTCCCATCGCTCATTGGATGAAAGCAGGACCTCGTAATCTAGGCAAACATTAACAAATTCATATTGCATTGTTACTAAACTGCAGCCCTGATATTTTTAGTAAGTGTGAACTAATTTTACATGTTGAACAACTAAAATATGTAATCTTTCAAAATCGAAGATCCCACAAAATGTTTCATGAAAGCAAATAGAACAATTCGTACAAATTACTTTAAATTATTGAAGTGTCCTTAATTTGTCTTTTGATTGCATGAAGTCTGTTCAATTTAATAATGATATATAAATAAATAAATACTGAAAAGTAGATCCATTGGAAGCAAAAAACACAACCATTAGATAAAAGTAGCAGACTCGGCTTTATGGAGTTTATTCATCAAATGTAATGTAAAGTGCAACATCTCTCACACCTCCTAGCACCGACTTAAGCAATATTCTACTTTAAAGCCACAACAATTGCGTGTGACTGTGAGTTAATGCGGGCTCATAAAGATTATCTGACACCATCAGGAAAGAACCTTCGAGATTCCCCCTCAATGCGCATCGAGATATGCAATATATAAAACGTTCTCAACCACAGAAGTTTATAGTCACTCAACACTCTGTCTGTTCATATAAACCTAATTACCTCTTACGAAACACCACAGAGACGGTCTTCAACTTTCAGTTCTCCAAAAGCTAGTCTGGAGCCATTTTGTAAAAAAATATTGAAACCGGAAACACATGTCCGTAATTTTTTTTTATTATAGTATTTTTGACCATACACATTTGGTTCGTCGATATAGTGAGGAAGTTTCCCTCTTTGTTTATTTATTAATTTATTGATTTTCTACCGTTCTGTATATCTTGGATAGAAGGTGCGTCCGTATCAGCCAATCAGAAGCGATACCAAAATTTCGGTAAAATGGCTGCCACGTCAAAAACATTTTAGAAAAAAGGTTCTAGAAGTTTGTTTTGGAAACAAAGATCGCAGATGATCTGAACTATCCAAATATTTAATGTCACTTAGACTACTTACTAAATAAAGTCACATTCATTATTTTGGGAACTGATTTGAACGGAAAATATCGTGATATAATCTCATCTAAGATGACACGTGTTTGCTTTTGTGGATATGTTTACTGCGGTGTCCGGTTGGGGCCAGATACAATGTCAGATACAATGCCAGATACAATTACGCCCGACAACGCGACATCGCGACATTGCGATATCGCGATACGACAGTGCGACATTGCGATACGACAACTCGACAATACGATACGCTATCGCGACATTGCGATACGACATCGCGACAATTATGTCGTGATGTTGTATCGCAATGTCGCGATGTCGTATCGCGATGCCGCATTGTCGGGCGTCGCATTGTCGCGTTAAGACAATGCGACATCATGTCGAGTATTGTCGAAATGTCGCCGACGACAATGCGACAATCTTTCAATCTGGTCGTAATGTCGCCAACGACATCGCGACATCGCGACATTACGACAATTGAAAGAATGTCGCGTTGTCGTTGGCGACATTACGACAATTGTAAGAATGTCACATTGTCGTGGGCGACATTACGACAATGCGACATCGCGATACGACATCGCGACATTGCTATACGACACTCACGACAATGCGATACGACATCACAAAATAATTGTCGTGATGTCGTATCGCAATGTCGCATTGTCGTATCGCTGATGTCGCGTTGTCGGGCGTCGAGTATTGTCGCCCACGACACTGCGACATTGTATCTGGCCCCAACCAGACACCGTAGTTTCTTTTTTTTTTTAAATGCCATAGTAAATATTCAAATTATCGATTTATTATAATTAAGTTCGCTCTACTAAATTAAAACGCAGACACCCCAGATCGTATTGCTAGTGTGCATCTCTGGTTACTAATGGAATAGCTATTTTGATCTCTCAGTGGAGCGTTCAGTTTCAAACAAAAACAGGTTGTATTAAACTATTTATATGCATATATATATAGCTGTGTTGGCTATACAGCGGCCTTCAGCCCGCCTTAGGCAGAAGCTTAAACCTGCTTTTTTAAGCCGTGTCGGTATGTCTCTGTTACAGTTCTTACATGTAAACATAACATTAACACGGTATATATAGGATTACATGTAACAACTGTAACAGAGATGTACCGACCATTCTCGCCCTCGATCGATACTAGTATCATCCCTTGTGTTTGGCGCTTGGAATTAGGGGGGGGGAGGGGGGGGGGGGGGGGGAAGTAGTCCGGTCAAACATGGCGGCTCCCATCACGCAGGACACACGCCAGTGAAGACGATATTCAACAAAGACAATCCTTCTACGTATGGAAGAATCGTGTGAAGAATTTGTTATGGTGCATGACTTTGACTTCATTTAGAAGTAATATGAAAATCTCCCGCCCGCACGACCGCCCGCACGCCCGTTCACCATCCATCTAACCAACCATTCATCCATCAATCTGTATGCGTTTATGTATATTCATCTGCATTAAACTGCAGCTAACGAATCTGTCTAAAATGGTGTATACAGGAATCTGAGATTGGAGGAGGGTGGGAGGGAGGGTGGGGGAGGCTCGGCTTGGTGTGTAACTCCAAAGAGAAGTTGACAACCAAAGCAAAAAATGCTGTTTCCAAAAACTGTTGAAAAAGAAGAAATAACTAACAAAAATGTTAAATGTACATTTTAAAGTCGCAAAAGCCTGAATCCGCCCCCCTGCTGATGGCATATTTGAATTAGTACACAATAACAGGTTTGTCAACATACTGTCGTTACAGATAAACGTTTGTGTAATAAATCACGGCCACCCGTACACACACACATATACACTCCTCTTGTGCTCATGTTACCGAATTCTTTGTAGCTTTATTCAACTGTGTGGTTTGACTACTGCCTTAAGTTTCTACGGTAGGTTAAACGTGTCATAAACAGACTATTCATATAGCATGTCATCACGCCGAGTACTCCAAATGCCTACATGTTCTGGTGAAGATCAGAAAGCTGATTGCATATTTGACGTTTGGAAGTATGACGTTAACTGTCTTACTAGGGGCCGCATTATCCTGATAATGTTATCCTGGAGACCCTACGTACGAAATAGTATTAAAGCTCTTCGGCCATGGTTTGTTTTATGAACATGTTTATGATTATTTAAATAGAGATCAATAAACAACAATAGATATTTACAATTCACACGTTGCAATATTTGTGAAAAGCGAGAAGAAGATTTTATTTCATGACGTAGAAAACCTTGAACATGTAAATTAATCCATAGGTAAATGTATTTATCAATTATCTGGCAATAGTTGTGCAGATTTACCTCATTTCCCCGCGCAGTCACGTAGTGATACAAGTTGTATCTACGTCATGCAAATAATACTGATTTTAACAAATCAGTAGCGGTTTTAAGTATTAGTTAGAGGCTATGAAGTGAAATGTTAACACTTAAGAAACAATAAGGGAAGGAGCGGGTTTTCTTAATTGTTAAAATTTCACTTCTTAGCCTCTTACTGACTTAGTGTTTGCCCTACTTTTTCCCCACACCTCTACGAAACCACGCATCTGACCACGTTCGCGCTTCTGCTAAATCCGCCTCCTTGTGTCCAAACAAGCCCGTGTCATTTAGAAAGCGATTACTTTGTAGTTAGAAATTTACATGAATAAGTTCGCCATTTGTTTTTAAATTCCTCACCGTCTGATTGGAGGAAAAAGTAGGGCAAACACTAAATATATGTTTCTCTCCGGGACTATCAAGAAATGTTCATATGATGTTTAAGAGTTCAGTTTGTTAATTGATACTACTACAAAAGGGTGGCCATTCATCTTTAAGGGAAAATCAAGGATAGTATTGATTCCCCTAGGAGAGTGTGCTAGTATTGCCGATATGATGGACGAGTTATAGGGAATATATGGTAATGTGTCTACATGTGAGAAGTTGAAGGAACAATCTAATTTAAACAAGAAGCGGTCTCCAACGAAGGACCATTAGGAGACCAGTATTTGTTTAGCGGTCCAAGGGTAATATCATTGGCTGGACATGCCAATGAAATAAGAGTTGTGAGTGACAGTGGACATATCCGTAAGGGCTTGGTGAATTCCGGATTGATGGTCACAGCATTGCGTGAATCATATTTGAAGTCTTAAGACTCAATACCGAAAATGAGTAGTTTGTCCGATTTTGGTTTAGATATTTTAGGGGAAATTGTTTTCTGTTCCATATATTGGTTACGATGTTTTTACATTGTTATTCTATCGTTTGTTCAGTATTCTGCTTCTGTGTCTTTCATTATTGGAACTAATATAATCAACTAGTTTAGATCCTCTGTCAAGTCCAGTGAAGTGCCTTACCTTGGCAGCATGCGTTTTCTGCATTGTCTTGCATAAGCATCGTTCAAGTCAAAACACGCACTGTAGGCCTATTATGATCAGGATGGCGAAACCACCTGATTTTTTGATAGGTTTTCGTTTCATAACTTTCTTAATATTTACCGAATGGTATTCACTAAAGGGCAAACAACCCTCCAGTGTGAGCTCTTTCATCCTCCGCAAAACGTATTTCGATTTATCTAGGCCGTTCTGAGATTAGCCCTCCCAAAGTCTTGGAAACGAAAGAAATCTATGGCCGTGTACATTATGTGAGGGCTTATCTCAGAAAATACTGAATGAACGAAATTGCCTTCAGGTCTCACACCTCAATTAATTTTCCATAGGGTTACTGTACAGCTTTTCCAACATCTGAGCTCAAAGTAAGGGCAGCAGACATTGTTGTTGGTTTAATATCTTCAGTATAGCCAAGACCAGTATTTAAACAATAAAATACATAGTTAGCCAGGTTTTTTTTTTTTCTCGCTAATGTTTTGTGAACCTATGGAAAATACAAAATTCATACACTATCTAGCTGAATATGCGGTGCTTCGGTCAAACAATTCTGAAATTTGAATGAAACCTCATATCAATATGGGATTTCTGTATCATCTGTCTTTAACACTGCAGATGTATGCTAAAGCAAAGAAAAACCTATTTTTTAATTAAAAATTGCCTAAAATTGAGAAAAATAAAATTGAGAAAAAATAGAATTATATTCTGTTTTCCTTTTGTCTCTAGGGCCATGAGCTTTCAGGGAGATAATAGAGGTGTGAGACCTTTAGCGGCGGAGGAAAGAGCTCACATTGTACATATGTGCTTTATTTGAACAAAATTTGTCAAATATTAAGAACGTTATGAGAAACAACCTACCTGAATCGAGCGCTTTGTTTACATTTTATGCGTGAAACCGATCACGAGGTTTACGTGGTTTCGCCACCCTGATGATACATCCGCTTGAACCCTTGCAGCACCCAGGAATGAAAGTGAAAAAATATGACGGTTATGAAAACATCCTGGTGATAACTAACCATTTCACTCGTTTCGCTCAGGCCATTCCGTTGCGCAACGCATACTATCGCCAAGGGTCTTTTAACAATGGATTATCTTTCGTTATAGGGTTCCTGATAGTTTACACAGCGATCAGGGATGCACTTTTGATGAGCTGTTATAAAATAACTTTGTAGGTAGTCGGTATTGGATAGTCCGGGACCCGAGGTAATGGTATGTCTGAACGGTTCAATCAAACGTTGTTAAACATGCTTGGCACACTGGAAGATGACCTGAAAACGGCACACTGGAAGATGACCTGAAAACCCACTGGAAAGCCCATGTGCCGACATATGTACATGCTTACAAATCGACCAGACACTGATAGCACTGGGTTGTTGTCTCCACATAGACTAATGTTTGGTAAACACGACCGTCTAGCGATTGCTGTCTTCCTCGAGATTGAGTCAGATATCTCAGACCGATCCAACTACGTTGCTGGGTTGTCAAGCGCCTTGATGTTGAAGGTAAGGTTGCTATTCGTTATCTAGGAAACAAGCCAGTAGACATAAACGGCGATATGACTTTCGAGTTAGTGATGCTAAAGTGATTTGGTATCAAGAGTGAGTTTGGGAGGTTGATAAGTTGGCCGATAAGTGGGACAAAGACGTCTTTCTTTGATCAACCAAACCCGGCGGTACCGATGTATCGAGTCCAGAAGTATCACGACAGAAGTGGCATTAGAACGTCCCACCATAACCTATTGCAACATTTTATGGAGTGCCTGTAAAGCGACCACGAGAGTTGACCCAATCAAACATACTCGACAATGACAAGATCTATAATCACGATCTTGACACTACCAATACACCAATATATTTAAAGACAAGAGATTGCCGAGACAAATATACCGACAATATCGAATGAATTGGCAAGACCTGAGCAGTCAACGTCATTCCAACAGCCCCAAAGACCGGCAAGTATATAGTATCTGCACGGCGCAAGTCTAATTTAAACCCTGGAACGGAAACCCGGAGTGAGTTGAGAAGTAAAGGGAAATAACCGTGTTAGTTATGTATGGCTTGATTATGTTCATGAGTTGTATCCCCGATTGTTTTCTTGTACGCTGAGCGGTTTCGTTGTAGGACGTCCCAAGGTGAATAATTTGTTTTGGATTACAGCATAACTTAGTGTCAAAATTGATTAGTTATATACATGTTTTGTGTACAGTTATTGAGCATTGTCATTGCCCATAACAACGTCATACAATGGATTTTATGTTTGTACTCGTTCAATTGGTTGATGCTTGCACGTGTTCTTAAGTGTACGTTTATATTAGTAATTCACGTAGAACTCGAGAGTTCAGCCGGTTTGTCTTTCTATTTTTAAGTGATTGTACCGACTTATGTGTATTCTAACCATAATGTAATAATGCATCTACAAGTATTTTAGTTGAAAAGGCTTTCTTACTCTAAGGTCGTGTTATTTTCGGGTGAAAGTACTGACTTAGGTGTATCCCAACCTGATTAATAATGCATAGGTATTTTAGTTTAAATACTTCGTACTTTTCTTACTCTAAGTATATGTGTGTATATTACTTGACAATTTTAGCCTTTGACCTTTCGTTATGTAAATCAGTATAATATTAATATGAAATGTCGGGACGACATTTTCCTTAAGAGAAGAAGGATGTTGCGGATCTTTTTATTTGTGTGTTGTATTTATGTTGTTTTTGTTCGAATATAATTATAGTGTCGTCTATAAAACTATGTGTTACTGTTGCTGTTATTGTTATACGTATTCAATCCTTCATTTCATGTATACAGTCATCATTTATTTATTCATTTAACCACTCAATGCTACGAGTTATTATTAAAAATATCAGCCGGGTCTCATTATATATATTTCCCGCTGTTTTCCATTACGTGGTCCGAGTATTAACTTTCATACCCCATCCAACCCTTCTCCAACAAACGAAAATGGGTTAAGTGTTATTTTTACTGGTCCTTTGGGACCAAAGAGCCGAATATAGGTGGCTTTGAAGTAGAATACCACTTAAGCCGGTGCTAGGTGGCGTGAGAGGTGTTGCTTCTTTCATTACTTCTCATGAACAGACTCAATGAAACCGAGTCTGCTGTTTTATTCTCTTAATTGTGTTTGTTGCTCCCAAAGGATCACTTTTATCAGTATTTAAACATATTTATTTTACATCGATTGCGAAACAAGTTATTGCAAATCAGATTAATCACTCTCGGTGGCTTCCTGGGTAGAACCAGTACTAAACAATGTGGATTAATTATCTTGCTCAAGGATAAATAACGTGGCCTGGCGAGAATTGAACCCACGACCTCTCGATCTGGAGTTCGGCGCTCTACCACTGGACCATGCACTTCACTAATCACTCAATAAAACGGAAACGGGGTTGGCTGGGGATATAAAATAAAACCTTAATTTCGATTTAAAATGTTTGCATGTGGTAAAATTAAAACATTTAATTGGTAATTTTAAACAGGTAATCGCATTTTCTTCAGTAGAAATATGTTTTTGTAATTTATTGTCGAAATATCCGTTACAAAATCCTGCTAATATAAGCTTTCCTATCATTTAATGGAATTAAGGCGGGACCACGTAATGCTGTTCACGCATGTGCACTTTATAAAACCATTTGCAATGGCGAGAACCTTCGTTTGTCTTTAGCTCTAGCTATTTATTCGTGCCTTATGTGCATTGCATGCAGGATTTTTCCTATGTTATCTCGAAAGGGGAACTCACGTAAACTGCGAATATGCAGCCATGACAATTATAACACATCGGTTCTCGAGAAAGGGGGGGGGGGGGGGGGGGTGGGGGGGGGGGTGCAGTAGATAATATAATGCTATCAATTTCTATATACTGAACCCAGTAACTAAGATGTAGTTATTGTTATTGACATCAGTAACTGACAAGTTAACGGCGTTACAGAGCATTGCAAGTTAACCACTTACTGATATCGAAATAACCATTAAAATAAGTGACGTTTATCGCTTGAATATATCAACAAACTGAGAAGTTATGGCACAATCTCTGATGTCGACATAATACTTTAATTTATTCGACTTAATTATTTAGTTTATTAGCTTAATTAAGTCACCATAGCCGACAACAATCGTTGAGGCAGTACAACTAGCTAGCGATCTATTTCTTATTAGAAAATCGAATCACTACATTAGAAAGGATATTGCGAATATGTGTTATGATTGATCGATTAGAAATACATGTATATCTGTACAGGGATGGATACTAAAGGGAAACAAACGGTAACTTGATGTCGGTTGTACCCTTTTGCTGGTATAAACAACAAAATGTCCACAACTGAGCTCTTATAACTATGAATAAGCTGAAAACATATATATGTTTCAGTTCACAAATTTAGGCCGCTACTTTCGGGAAGAAATC
The DNA here is from genome assembly GCA_037043455.1 of Cyrtodaria siliqua. Taxonomy (NCBI): domain Eukaryota; kingdom Metazoa; phylum Mollusca; class Bivalvia; order Adapedonta; family Hiatellidae; genus Cyrtodaria; species Cyrtodaria siliqua. The sequence continues at coordinate 258,948 of JAWPHD010001104.1, read as the reverse complement.
AACATCCAATTAAAATTGCAATAATCACAAGCATTTGTAACTTATTTGTTTTAATAATTTGCTTATCAAACACCGTTTCATTTAAGAAGGATAACACGTTTACACGTTTCAGATATTCATTCTAGTGGTCAGTTATTTACCTATCAATGGATTACAAATAACACTATCAGCTGGATCTTTCCCAAAGATTACAAATAATTATCGACTTAGTTGTTAACCTTTCTGAAAATCCCAGTCAACAATATGGGATCCGATTACACCAATTACATGAATTAGCAACCAATCAGTGGGCAGGGATAAAGTTCCAGGGTAAATTCGGAGCTATTACACAGAATCTCTTAATTTGACTGGTTGACAAGGTAAACAAACCAAAAAATATAGCTAAAAAAAATAAAATTAAACTTTTGAAAACTACTTATCATGCTTATAAAGGTTAAATCATACATGTGTGCAATGTATTCATTATTTGTTGCATAATAAAAAAGGAGTATATTTTACTTTTTTCTCATGGAAAATTGGCACAGAAGCAATAGAGATTCCGCACGCGATGACGTCGACGTCATATTGAGGCTGAAAAGCGGACGTTGAAATTTCAACTGCAGTTTTCACGTCCAATAAACTAAATAAACGTTAAAATGTTGAAATATATCAGACAAGGAAGAAACTAATTTACGTAATTTATATATATAAAAAAAAAATAGATTTGCCAAATGACTGTAAATAAAGCTTGGTTCGCTTTGTCGATGTATTTAAAGAGACCAGAGGTAACACTTTCAGCTGAGTTATTTCTCTTTCAAGAGATCAAGGCCAATACCACTAGGAGAGTTATTTACCTTTCAAGAGATCAAATATAACATTGTGGGCTTAGTTATTTCACTTTCAAGAAATCACAGCCAACACTATAGGCTGAATTATTTTCCTTTCAAGAGATCACTGAAAACCCAATCAGGTGAGTTATTTCCTTTTTAAGAAATCACAACCAACCCTATCGGGTGAGCTATCAGCTTTTCAGGAGATCACAACCAACACTGTCATCTGAGTTATTTTTCTACCAAGAGATCACATCCAACACTGTAAGGTGAGTTAGTTTCCTTTCAAGAGGTGGGAGTCAACACTATCGCCGGAGTTATTTCCCTTTCAAGAGATCACAGGCAACACTATCAGCTGAGTTATTTACTTTGCAAGAGATCACAGCCAACAATATCGGCGGAGTTATTTCCCTTTTAAGAGATCACAGCCAACACTATCGGCTGAGTTATTTACTTTGCAAGAGATCACAGCCAACAATATCGGCTGAGTTATTTCCCTTTTAAGAGATCACAGCCAACACTATCGGCTGAGTTATTTCCCTTTTAAGAGATCACAGCCAACCATTTCGGCTGAGTTATTTCCCTTTTAAGAGATCACAGCTAACACTATTGGCTGAGTTATTTCCCTTTTAAGAGATCACATCCAACACTATAGGCTGAGTTATTTCCTTTTTAAGAGATTAAAACCAACACTATCGGGTGAGTTATTGCCCTTTCAAGAGATCACAGCCAACACTAGCAGCTGAGTTATTTCCCTTTCAAGAGATTACATCCAAACTATCAGCTAGTTATATACTTTCAAGAGATCCTAGCCAAAACTATCAGCTAGGTATTTCTCTTTCAAGAGATCACAGCCATCACAATTAGCTAGTTATTTACTTTCAACAGATCACAGCCAAGACTATCAGCAAGTTATATCCCTTTCAAGAGATCCCAGCCAACACTATCGGCTGAGTTAATTCCCTTTCAAGAGATAACAGACAATACTATCAGCTGAGTTATTTCCCTTTCAAGAGATCACAGCCAACATTATCAGCTGAATCATTTACTTTTAAGAGATCACAGCCAACACTATCAGCGAGTTATTTCCCTTTCAAGAGAATACAGTCAACACTATCAGCTGAGTTATTTCCCGTTCAGGATATCACAGCCAGCACTATCAGCTAGTTATTTACTTTCAAGAGATCTCAGCCAACAATATCAGCTGAGTTATTTACTTTTAAGCGATCGCAGCAAACACTATCAGCTAGTCATTTACTTTCAAGAGATCACAGCCAACACTATCAGCTAGGTATTTCCCTTTCAATAGATCACAGTCAACACTATCAGCTAGTTATTTCCCGTTCAAGAGATCACATCCAACACTATCAGCTAGTTATTAACTTTCAAGAGATCACAGCGAACACAATATCAGCTGACCTATTTCTCTTTCAAGAGATCACAGACAACACTATCAACTGAGTTATTTCCCTTTCAAGAGATCAAAGCCAATACTACCAGCTAATTATTTACTTAGCCAACACTATCAGCTAGTTATATCCCTTTCAAGAGATCAAAGCCAACACTACCAGCTAGTTATTTACTTTCAACAGATCACAGCCGCCACTGTCAGCTACTTATTAACTTTCAAGGGATCACAACCAACACTATCGCGTGATTAATTGCCCTTTCAAGAGATGACAGCCTACACTATCATCTGAGTTATTTCCCTTTCAAGGGATTACAGTCAACACTATCAACTAGTTATATACATTCAAGAGATCACAGCCAACACTATCAGCTAGTTATTTCACTTTCAAGAGATCACAGCCAACACTATTAGCTAGTTATATCCCTTTTAAGAGATCACATACAACACTATCAGCAAGTGTCAAGAGATCACAGCCAACACTATCGGCTTAGTTATATCCGTTTCAACTGATCACAGCCAACACTATCAACTGAGTTATTTACCTTTCAAGAGATCACAGTCAACACTATCAGCTGAGTTATTTCCCTTTCAAGAGATTACAGCCAACACTATCAGCTAGATCCCAGCCAACGCTATCGGCTGAGTTAATTGCCTTTCATCAGATCACAGCCAACACTATCAACTAGTTATTTACTTTCAAGAGATCACAGCGAACACAATATCAGCTGACTTATTTCCCTTTCAAGAGATCACAGACAACACTATCATCTGAGTTATTTCCCTTTCAAGAGATCAAAGCCAATACTACCAGCTAATTATTTACTTAACCAACACTATCAGCTAGTTATATCCCTTTCAAGAGATCAAAGCCAACACTACCAGCTAGTTATTTACTTTCAACAAATCACAGCCACCACTGTCAGCCACTTATTAACTTTCAAGAGATCACAACCAACACTATCGCGTGATTAATTGCCCTTTCAAGAGATGACAGCCTACACTATCATCTGAGTTATTTCCCTTTCAAGGGATTACTATCAACTAGTTATATACATTCAAGAGATCACAGCCAACACTATTAGCTAGTTATATCCCTTTTAAGAGATCATAGACAACACTATCAGCAAGTGTCAAGAGATCACAGCCGACACTATCGGCTTAGTTATATCCGTTTCAACTGATCACAGCCAACACTACTGACTGAGTTATTTACCTTTCAAGAGAGCACAGCCAACACTATCAGCTGAGTTATTTCCCTTTCCCGAGATTACAGCCAACACTATCAGCTAGATCCCAGCCAACGCTATCGGCTGAGGTAATTGCCTTTCTTGAGATCATAGCCAACACTATCAGCTGGCTATATCCCTTTTAGGAGATCCAAGCCAACATTAGCAGCTAGTTATTTCCTTTCAAGAGATCACAGACAACACTATCAGCTAGTTATTTCCCTTCCATTATATCACAGCCAACACCACCGGCTGAATTATTTCTCTTTCAAAAGATCACAGCCAACACTATCAGCTAGTATTAAGATATCACAGCCAACACTATCGGCTGAGTTATTTCCCTTTCACATGATCACAGCCAACACTGTCAGCTGAGTTATTTCCCTTTCAGGAGATTACAGCCAACACTATCAACTAGACATTTCCCTTTCAAGAGATCACAGCCAACACTTTCAGCTGAGATAATACTCTTTCAAGAGATCACAGCCTACACTATCATCTGAGTTATTTCCCTTTCAAGGGATTACAGTCAACACTATCAACTAGTTATATACATTCCAGTGATCACAGCCAACACTATCAGCTAGTTATGTCACTTTCAAGAGATCACAGACAACACTTTCAGCAAGTATCAAGAGATCACAGCCAACACTTTCGGCTTAGTTATATCCGTTGCAACTGCTCACAGCCAACACTATCGACTGAGTTATTTACCTTTCAAGAGATCACAGCCAACACTATCAGCTGAGTTATTTCCCTTTCAAGAGATTACAGCCAACACTATCAGCTAAATCCCAGCCAACGCTATCGGCTGAGTTAAATGCCTTTCATGAGATCACAGCAAACATTATCAGCTAGTTATTTCCTTTCAAGAGATCACAGCCTACACTATCAGCTAGTTATTTCCCTTCCATTATATCACAGCCAACACCATCGGCTGAATTATTTCCCTTTCAAAAGATCACAGACAACACTATCAGATAGTGTCAAAAGATCACAGCCAACACTATCGGCTGAGTTAATTCCCTTTCAAGAGATCACAGCCAACACTATCAGCTAGTTATTTACTTTCAAGAGATCAGAGCCAGCTCTATCAGCTAGTTATTTACTTTCAAGAGATCACAGCCAACACTATCAGCTGAGTTATTTCCCTTTCAAGAGATCACAGCCAACACTATCAGCTGAGTTATTTACTTTTAAGAGATCACAGCCAACATTATCAGCTAGTTATTTACTTTCAAGAGATGACATCCAACACTATCAGCTGGTAATTTACTTTCAAGAGATCACAAACAACACTATCAGCTGACTTATTTCCCTTTCAAGAGATCACAGCCAACACTATCAGCTGACTTATTTCCCTTTCAAGAAATCAAAGCCAACACTATCAGCTAGTTATTTCCCTTTCAAGAGATCACAGCCAACACTATCAGCTGAGTTATTTCCCTTACAAGAAATCAAAGTCAACACTATCAGCTAGTTATTTCCCTTTCAAGAGATCACAGCCAACACTATCAGCTAGTTATATCCCTTTCAAGATATTCCAGCCAACTCTATCGGCTGAGTTATTTTCCCTTGAAGAGATCACAGCCAACACTATCAGCTAGTTATATCACTTTCAATAGATCCCAGCCAATACTATCGGCTGAGTTATTTCCCTTTCAATATATCACAGCCTACAGTATAAGCTGAGTTAATTCCCTGCCAACACTATCTGTTGAGTTATTTCCCCTTCAAGAGATCACACCCAACACTATCGGCTGCGTTATTTCCTTTTCAAGAGATCATAGCCAACACTACCAGCTAGTTATTTACTTTCAAGAGATCAGAGCCAACACTGTCAGCTAGTTATTTCCTTTCAAGAGATCAAAGCCAATACTATCGGCTGAGTTATTTCCCTTTCAAGAAATCCTAGCCAACACTATCGGTTGAGTTATTTCTCTTTCAAGAGATGACGACAGCTAACACTACCTGAGTTATTTCCCTTGCAAGAGATCACATCCAGAACTATCAGCTGAGTTATTTCCCTTTCAAGAGATTACAACCAACACTGTCAGCCAGTTATTTACTTTCAAGAGATCACAGCCAACACTATCAGCTGACTTATTTCCCTTTCAAGAGATCACAGCCAACACTATCAGTTAATTTTTTACTTTCAAAAGATCACAGCCAACACTATTAAGCTAATTATTTCCCTTTTAAGATATCACAGCCAACACTATCAACTGCGTTATTTCCCTTCCAAGAGATCCCAGCCAACACTATCAGCCAGTTATTTCCCTTTTAAGAGATCAAATCCAACACTATAAGCTTACTTATTTCCCTTTTAGGAGATTACAGCCAACACTATCAGCTACTTGTTTACCTTTCAAGATATTCCAGACAACACTATCGGCTGAGTTATTTCCCTTTGAAGAGATCACAGCCAACACTATCAGCTAGTTATATCCCTTTCAATAGATCCATGCCAATACTCTCGGCTGAGTTATTTCCCCTTAAAGAGATCACAGCCAACTCTATCAGCTAGTTATATACTTTCAAGAGATCCCTGCCAACAGTATTGGCTGAGTTATTTCCCTTTCAATATATCACAGCCTACAGTATAAGCTGAGTTATTTCCCTGCGAACACTATCTGTTGAGTTATTTCCCTTTCAAGAGGTCACAGCCAACACTATCGGCTGAGTTATTTCCCTTTCAAGAGATCACAGCCAACACTACTAGCTAGTTATTTACTTTCAAGAGATCAGAGCCAACACTATCAGCTAGTTATTTCCTTTCAAAAGATCACAGCCAACACTATCAGCTAGTGTCGAGAGATCACAGCCAACACTATCGGCTGAGTTATTTCCCTTTCAAATGATCAAAGCCAACACTGTCAGCTGAGTTATTTCCCTTTCAGGAGATCACAGCCAACACTATCAGCTAGTGATTTCCCTTTCAAGAGATCACGGCCAACACTTTCAGCTGATTTAAATTCTCTTTCAAAAGATCACAGCCAACACTATCAGCTTGTTATTTACTTAAAAGAGATCACAGCCAACACTATCAGCTGACTTATATCTCTTTCAAGAGATCACAGCCAACACTATCAGCTGAGTTATTTACTTTTAAGAGATCACAGCTTACACTATCAGCTAGTTATTTACTTTAAAGAGATCACAGCCAACACTATCAGCTGACTTATTTCCCTTTCAAGAGATCACATTCAACACTATCAGTTAATTTTTTACTTTCAAAAGGTCACAGCCAACACTATTAAGCTAATTATTTCCCTTTTAAGATATCACAGCCAACACTATCAACTGCGTTATTTCCCTTTCAAGAGATCACAGCCAACACTATCAGCCAGTTATTTCCCTTTTAAGAGATCAAATCCAACACTATCAGCTGACTTATTTCCCTTTCAGGAGATTACAGCCAACACTATCAGCTACTTGTTTACCTTTCAAGAGATTACAGTCAACACTATCAGCTGAGTTAATTCCCTTTCAAGAGATCACAGCCAACACTATCAGCTAGTTATTTACTTTCAAGAGATCAGAGCCAGCTCTATCAGCTAGTTATTTACTTTCAAGAGATCACAGCCAACACTATCAGCTGAGTTATTTCCCTTTCAAGAGATCACAGCCAACACTATCAGCTGAGTTATTTACTTTTAAGAGATCACGGCCAACATTATCAGCTAGTTATTTACTTTCAAGAGATGACAGCCAACACTATCAGCTGGTTATTTACTTTCAAGAGATCACAAACAACACTATCAGCTGACTTATTTCCCTTTCAAGAGATCACAGCCAACACTATCAGCAGCTGACTTATTTCCCTTTCAAGAAATCAAAGCCAACATTATCAGCTAGTTAATTCCCTTTCAAGAGATCACAGCCAACACTATCAGCTGAGTTATTTCCCTTACAAGAAATCAAAGCCAACACTATCAGCTAGTTACTTCCCTTTCAAGAGATCACAGCCAACACTATCAGCTAGTTATATCCCTTTCAAGATATTCCAGTCAACACTATCGGCTGAGTTATTTCCCCTTGAGGAGATCACAGCCAACACTATCAGCTAGTTATATCCCTTTCAATAGATCCCAGCCAATACTCTCTGCTGAGTTAATTCCCCATAAAGAGATCACATCCAACACTATCAGCTAGTTATATCCTTTCAAGAGATCCCTGCCAACAGTATCGGCTGAGTTATTTCCCTTTAAGGAGATCACATCCAACACTATCAGCTAGTTATATCCTTTCAAGAGATCCCTGTCAACAGTATCGGCTGAGTTTTTCCCTTTCAATATATCACAGCCTACAGTATAAGCTGAGTTATTTCCCTGCCAACACTATCTGTTGAGTTATTTCCCGTTCAAGAGATCACAGCCTACAGTATAAGCTGAGTTATTTCCCTGCCAACACTATCTGTTGAGTTATTTCCCTTTCAAGAGATCACAGCTAACACTATCGGCTGAGTTATTTCCCTTTCAAGAGATCACAGCCAACACTACCAGCTAGTTATTTTCTTTCAAGAGATCACAGCCAACACTGTCAGCTAGTTATTTCCTTTCAAGAGATCAAAGCCAATACTATCGGCTGAGTTATTTCCCTTTCAAGAGATGACAGCCAACACTACCTGAGTTATTTCCCGTGCAAGAGATCACACCCAACACTATCAGCTGAGTTATTTCCTTTTCAAGAGATTACAACCAACACTGTCAGCCAGTTATTTACTTTCAAGAGATCACAGCCAACACTATCAGCTGACTTATTTCCCTTTCAAGAGATCACAGCCAACACTATCATTTAATTTTTTACTTTCAAAAGATCACAGCCAACACTATTAAGCTAATTATTTCCCTTTTAAGATATCACAGCCAACACTATCAACTGCGTTATTTCCCTTTCAAGAGATCACAGCCAACACTATCAGCCAGTTATTTCCCTTTTAAGAGATCAAATATAACACTATCAGCTGACTTATTTCCCTTTCAGGAGATGACAGCCAACACTATCAGCTACTTGTTTACCTTTCAAGAGATTACAGCCAACACTATCAGCTGAGTTAATTCCCTTTCAAGAGATCACAGCCAACACTATCAGCTAGTTATTTACTTTCAAGAGATCAGAGCCAGCTCTATCAGCTAGTTATTTACTTTCAAGAGATCACAGCCAACACTATCAGCTGAGTTATTTCCCTTTCAAAAGATCACAGCCAACACTATCAGCTGAGTTATTTACTTTTAAGAGATCACAGCCAACATTATCAGCTAGTTATTTACTTTCAAGAGATGACAGCCAACACTATCAGCTGGTTATTTACATTCAAGAGATCACAGCCAACACTATCAGCTGAGTTATTTCCCTTTCAAGAGATCACAGCCAACACTATCAGCTGAGTTATTTACTTTTAAGAGATCACAGCCAACATTATCAGCTAGTTATTAACTTTCAAGAGATGACAGCCAACACTATCAGCTGGTTATTTACTTTCTTCAAGAGATCACAAACAACACTATCAGCTGACTTATTTCCCTTTCAAGAGATCACAGCCAACACTATCAGCTGACTTATTTCCCTTTCAAGAAATCAAAGCCAACACTATCAGCTAGTTATTTCCCTTTCAAGAGATCACAGCCAACACTATCAGCCAGCTATATCCCTTTCAAGATATTCCAGCCAACACTATCGGCTGAGTTATTTCCCCTTGAAGAGATCACAGCCAACACTATCAGCTAGTTATATCCCTTTCAATAGATCCCAGCCAATACTCTCGGCTGAGTTATTTCCCCTTAAAGAGATCACATCCAACACTATCAGCTAGTTATATCCTTTCAAGAGATCCCTGCCAACAGTATCGGCTGAGTTATTTCCCTTTCAATATATCACAGCCTACAGTATAAGCTGAGTTATTTCCCTGCCAACACTATCTGTTGAGTTATTTCCCTTTCAAGAGATCACAGCCAACACTATCGGCTGAGTTATTTCCCTTTCAAGCGATCACAGCCAACACTCCCAGCTAGTTATTTACTTTCAAGAGATCACAGCCAACACTGTCAGCTTGTTATTTCCTTTCAAGAGATCAAAGCCAATACTATCGGCTGAGTTATTTCCCTTTCAAGAAATCCCAGCCAACACTATCGGCTGAGTTATTTCTCTTTCAAGAGATGACAGCCAACACTACCTGATTTATTTCCCTTGCAAGAGATCACATCCAACACTATCAGCTGAGTTATTTCCCTTTCAAGAGATTACAACCAACACTGTTAGCCAGTTATTTACTTTCGCATAGATCACAGATAATGCTGTCGCGTGAGTTATTTCTCTTTCCAAAATATCTTAGATTGATCGGCGGTAACCAGAGAAGTCAAAATTGAAAACGGTCTTACTCTAAATTTGTACCATCAGAGGTGTTATTTGACCCTCGGGATCAGAATTACAACAAGGAACTCGGCAGAGCCTCGTCCCTGGTTACAATTCTGACCCTCGGGTGAGATTTCCCTATCTCACATGGATACTCATGATGGATTCTTATATTCTTGCATACCGGACGAGGATATCCGTCATTTTACCGGGGCTAGATATTTCCATCTCACCCTAGGGTCGAGATAAAATTCACGCGCGCCAACATCCGGTATGCAGGAAAACATGTAAAACGTTATTAGCTTGCGGCGTCAACGCACAACATGTCTCTGATATGCAAGAAAAAGAATCTATCATGGGTATTCGGTTCAGATAGGGAATTCCAACCCTCGGTATGAGTGTTTTAATCGGAACCTCGGCAGAGCCTCAGTTCCGATAAAAACACTTATACCTCGGGTTGGAATTCCCTATCTTCACCGGATACCCATGAAAGATTATTATAGTCTGTTATTGAGAAGCAGCCTCCCTATGGTACTCAGTGGTTTATACAATTTATAAAATACAGTTCCATAATCTGCATTTGCCGTGTGTTCATTTAATCCACTATATTATACGATCTTCATGACTAGTGATGAACAGATTGATTATCGGGTGAGGGTTAGTTATAAATAAATCCGATTTATTTTTCACTGTCAGACAGCGATGTGTTTTTGTGATTAAATGGATAACCATGTTCAATATCTTATCAGACGGCAACATTATGATTATATATATGTAAGTGTTTATTGTCAGTTTTTCATCCATTGATGCTGTTGTTTCTAATATAGTTTGTTTTGTTTGGTGTTTGGCGTCATTTTTAGCACATTTTAGGCTATGTATGACGGTTGATATTCTGTGGTGGAGGCTCACCACCCATATCCCTGGGTAGAACCGGATCTGTATTACTCCCGCCATTCGTATGAATCGACACTTTCTCACTTACAAGGTTCATAATACACTACTGTAGTATATATGCAAATGAAGACCCTATCACCGTTCGGTTGTTTCCGTTCTACTCGGTGTGCATCGGAATTGCCTCGTCGATTTCCGTAACGGTAATAATATTTTTTCCGTCAGTATTATAGTAAACAAATAACAAGATGGCAATATCGTTTAATTATCAATTTAAAATAAACGTCGTGTTTATGTAATAGATAGAGGAGGGTCTCATCGAGATTTAAACATCGAGATGGGCGTAGGCCATCGAGTTGTATAATCCCAATCGTGCAAACTCGCTCATTTCCGTAGATCATCGGAAATAATTATTTTTTGGAAAAAAAAAAAAAAAAAAAATGGTTGAGGCAGTTCCGATTGGTATAATCCAACCAACGAGATGAGATCATACTTTATTTGTTTTATAGCATGTCCATTTCAGTACTCAGAGTACACCATTTGTTCTGACAGGTGTTATTTTCAATTAAACGATTTACACCTGTGCAAATACAAAATGAATTTCAGTGACCATGCTACAAAACTTAGCATGTCATATCGAGGGTTCAGTGCGAAACTATTGTATCTCCTTCTTTATTCATATGTAGTTACAACATTTTGCGCTGACCTCGACATGTAGTGTATGGAGCGCTCTGGTCTAGTGGTAGAGCGTAGGACCCATCATCGGAAAGTCGACCATAACCATATACGTGTTGTGAGCAAGAAACGTTATTTGCATTTGCTTAGTACTGGTTGTACCCAGGAAGACATCGACAGTGATTAAAATGATTTAAGAGAGCTTTCGTTGCAATCGATGTAAAATAAATCAGTTTAAACTAAACTATATATAATTATATACTATTTCTGAATATCTCGTGAAGATCGTGAACAGTTAGATATGCTTCATGTAAAATAAATAAATAATTAAGCATTGTCAAAACTTCACATAATTGTATGGTGGCATATTTCTGACACAGAGAGTACCGTGTATTTTTCTAGATAATAATGAATTTTCGCGAAAATCTTATAAAATGTGTAAGATAAAATTATCTCAGATTCTTTAAGTTATCATGTTAATGCCACGTCAATGCCCACTTCTGCCATCATGATTCTGGTTTCTGGAGAATTATCGCGTTACCCGTATCATGCTTTGTTCGAGATAGTAATTGAATTTTCACGAAAATCTCTTGAGTTATCCATTTAAATGCCGCGATACTACTGATCTTGATAGTTCTGGTCTCGCGATAAATACTGTTATTGAGTTAACTATAAATATTTACGCGTGAATTTTCTAATAAATAGTCATAATTATTACGAAAACAAATTCAAATGTTTAAGGTAATTCTTACCGCGTTAACTATTGTGCTAACGTGATGACAAAAGACGGCAGTATTGCAGCAAGTTTTGTTAGATAAAATTGTTGAAAATTAAAGAGAAAAAGTAACATTATCGCGAAAAATGCACGATAAATTATCTAGCTATCTCGTGGCAGAAATATGCCACCATATAATTGTTTCCAAAATCAGGTCGGTTGTTATAAGTCCAATTAAGTTTATTTGTTCAAATGTGTTCTGTATTAGGTTGATCGTAATCGTCAGGTCTACCTTTTCAGTTATGTGTCAACACATTCATTGTATAAATATATCAATATAGATTTCTATCAGTAGAATGTCGGAGATATAAATAATTAAACAAATACGATATTTGCCTCTTGGTGTGTATTACACATACAATATAGGAAAATAAATATTTCTAATCAGTATAATGTCGGAGCTAGCATTAAACACTATAAGAATCTTTCATGGGTATCCGGTGAAGATAGGGAATTCCAACCCGAGATATAAGTGTTTTTATCGGAACCGAGGCTCTGCCGATGTTCCGATTAAAACACTTATACCGAGGGTTGGAATTCCCTATCTGAATCGAATACCCAAGACAGATTCTTTTTCTTGCATATCATTGGCATTGTGTGCGTTACGTCGCCAATAAGTAACGTGTTTTCGCACAATAACGTCATTCATCTGTTATTTACGTCATTATTGATTCGCGTGACTCTTATCTTTACCCATAAAGATAAACTTTTATATTTACCCATAAAGATAAGACTTTCCATCCCCCATGTAAAACGCGGATACCCGTATCTGGTATGCAAGAACTACTATGTTTACCTCTTAGTATACGGCACACAAGGTCTTACACCACTATTGTATTTCGTATAGGCCTCCATTATAGCCTTTTGGCATACAGCACCTATTCCTATATCTGAATGGATGATAAAACCTAACTTTTTTTTTAAAGAACTATGTTAGAGACAATCAAAAATGACCAGCAAATTGTGGTGTTATCTGATGCTTTCACGCTCTAATAATTCGTTTGTCTTTTATGGTTGCGTTAAAGGAAAATACTAAAAAGGGTATCCCCTGGAAGCAACAAACACAAACAAGAGAGAAAAGTACCAGACTGTGTTTTATTCAGTCTGTTCATAGAGGATCTTACAAAAGTAGTCATTCATTATTGAATTTATTAAACGAGTTAAATAAATTCAATAATGAATGAGAACGAATGTTAGATTTTATTTACCACATAACTAACATATCAACTTTTATTGCATTTTGCCTGTCGCTTTAACACGCGAAACCGACATAAACCGTGGGAATTGGATTATAGTGATTATCGATTTTTTGACAGCGCATACTAGGCTTATTTGCATACTTATATAACTAGTGATATAGAAAATATAGAATGGTGATATTCCACTCCCACACCGTAAGTTATGTGATAAATGCTTTTATTCACCTAATAATGATTAATTTGATGTGTGTACACACTAAAATTTCCATATAAACAAGAAGGTGGACCATGTTATATCGAGCTGTATTCGCATTGAGAACTGGCAAATATGATTCCAATAGGAAACAATATCATCTGAAGTACTCTATGGAAAAAGTCATAATTATAAAAAACAACGGACATGTTGTTATATATTTGAAATAGTTCGCAACTACAGGTCCGTTTTATTTATAATTATGATTTTTTCTTTAGAATACTTCATTTGATATTGTTTTCTATTGGAATCATAAACAATAGTCTCTGGAACATATTTAGTTTAACCAGTTGCCATTTGGCCCGAATTGCAAACTGGCAGCCAGTTGCCAGTTCGCAATTCGAATACTATTGGATATAGCATTGCTGGAGTGCATTATATGTTAGTTTTAGCTTAATTTGACTGTCAGCCATATATGCATTATGTGTAAGGGTACGGGCTGTTACCTGATACAAAAAATGGAATCTACTCAAAACAAATTATTGCACAGACACGCTTGATTGATTGAGTAATAGTCTCTATTTAAAGGGACACATGGCAATCTTTTTTGTAAAACTCGCGGCGTCCCGTAATTCTTTCTACATAAACTGCGTTTGTGCAATCATTAAAATTAATTATTAAAATAGTATAAAGCAAACTGTTTTTTCATATTACTGAATGTTGATTACATTTCACCAATAATAGATTCAAACCTGTGGTAGAATGATGAAGACAAGTTGAAAACTTAAAAGAAAACACAAAATTGTATTTAAATATATGCAAGCAAGTTTGAAGTCAAAATGACACTGAATTAATAAATCGAGGCGCTAATTGGAAGGCTTGACTGTCCAGACTCTATTGTGCCCATCCCTTTAAGACGTCTTATCGCGTTATGTGGTGGAGGGACGTTAAACCTTAGAACGACACACACACGCACACTTGCAAGGCTTGATAATAACTTCAAGATTGCGATGCGTCCCTTTAAAGAGCGTGACACAGTTAATTTATTGCGACTCAAGGTTCTGATCATGTATTGCATAAGGTTAATTTCATTTTATCAATATAAAAACCGTTATAAGCACGTTTATTACATTAAGCATTTACAAGCTTCGTTTACTGTCAGTGTAACAGGAACGTCAATATTCGCTCATATTGACATGTAATAAAGTCATGTTTGTGTGTGTAATGTATACTGCTTCGTGATTGTAACGACAATATTTTTGTTTCAAATAAATAATTTTGGTGAAAATTAAATGTTTCAACCTATTTTATTGTTCTGTTTGAAAAATACGTCTGCAATAAAAAGGTTATTAGATTTATATTGGGATGCATGTTCGCGCATAACGCTCCTAAAGTAGCGCAATATTAATACGCGAAAGAACTCGTGCATATATCCCAATACAAATATAATAACCTATAAATATCGCGCAGTGTATTTAATAGGTAGAACAGAACTCATTGAAATATAATGTTGGTATAGTCATTGCATTATAGAAAAAAAATCTACTTGAAATGGTGACAATTTGTTTAACGTAGATATTTGTGTTTTTTACTGTCTACGTGCTGAATGTTGCTGTTGTTTTTTCCTTGCTAATATAGATCATTTCCCAATATACCTTCTTAAGAATACTCATAATATAATATACATAATAATAACGTTAAGTGTTAGGAAATCCCCCAATGTTCGCACAGTGCAACACGTTTGTATTATGTCGTCACAAAATGATTATAGAAAATATAATATACTATTACTGATAGGAATATCTTAAATATACAACATGAACAAAAGACAAATTCGTACATGGCGAGTCTATGTAAATCAAGGAAGTGGATGACCCGACAAATAACGGCAAAATTGCACTACAAAACCGTCAACCAAAACTCTATCAAGGTGTTAATGTCATATACTAACGTATACGTGCCGATTAACAGTATCGGTTTATTCTGTCGTCACAAAATTATTATAGAAAATATAATATACTATTACTGATAGGCATATATTAAATATGCAACATGAACAAAAGACAAATTCGTAAACGGCGAGATTCACTGGTTTCTAAACTTTTTAATTTAACGCTCCAGTTTTGGGGTTTGGGCTTGTTAAAGCCGTTTATGCTGTCAGTGTCTATAGTTCGGATTCTCAAAATATTGGCTTGGCGACAGTAGGTTTAGAAACGGTGTACATTTGTTGTAAAATTGGCCTTTTGATGGCGGGATAGGAACTTTAAATTCACGCAGTTCTCAGTGTAACGTATTGTTGTGTAAATTAAATTTCAGAATCGCTTGACACATTTAATATAAGTTTCACACTATAAACAACGCAAAAAGGACGTACTGTATATTTGCTATTTAAATATATTTACATACTGTAATCGCTCCTTTGCAATACGGCATTTGTATACAGTAAATAAAACGAATGCTTTATCAATGAATATCAATGAATAAATTGTGTATTTCAATTGGCACACACTTAGTGTAAACATTTCGAAAGATACAAATATACGTTCAATCGATTATTAGCAAATAACGGGTGTGCGTGATCTCGGCTTTACTTGTGCTTGACATTGGGTATACACAAATCCAACAAGTGATTTAAATGAATTCGACTTAACTATTTGTATCTCATTAGAGATAATACCTTTTTCAATGCGGAATGAATACATGTTAAAAGTGAAACGACATTAAGTGGTTTTGTATCTCACAAGGAAGACTACTTTTTTAATGCGAATGTAAAACATTAAAAGTGAAATATGACAAAGTATAATGCTTATAATTGATATTTACATACGATATTAAGCGATTGCAACCGAAGGTTGAATTTCATCAGAGAGAATAAATGTTTAATACGGAATGAAAACATTAAAAGTGAGGTATGTCTACTACTATAATTAATATATTTACAAACGACATTACGTGATTTAAATTTCAACTTATAAGGTTGTGAATCTTATCAGAGAGAATGCTAATACCTGTTGACTGCCGAATGAAGATATATTGAAATAACATATTACGGATTCGTAATGCTTTGATTTATATTTGCATTAATGCATTAATCTGTCGGTCGTCCGAATTGTGTGTATTGATGACAAAACACTGCTCTAAAGCTATACCACTGGATGCGGATGTCAAGAAGCTGTTATAAAGCAAACTAAGGATGACAGGAAAATAAAAAATACAGTGTTCGTGTGCGTATAAGCGTATATTTATCCTCACTGTATTACATGTACACTGGGAATTGTAGCAAGCAGACCTCGGTTTAAAGGCTAATCCGAAAGATGGACAGTGTGAAATTAATTTGTTTTTAAATTAATCCAAATTCGATTCTGGCTAGGATAGAACGCACGATTCGTGGGTTACACCACGGTCCCACCTAAAATACGGACTAACAGTGCACTGAACAGCCTTATATTGCTTAAACATTCTATATTTTCAGACGATTAATAGCGATGAAAGATATGTGCAGACGCAATATAGCGATAACAGATATGTGCTGAAAACTGTTCACTGCCCTTTGCATGTAAGGTTTTCTATATAAACACTGACCGATGGACCCGCTGTATACACCACTATTTATACACATGAAACTTACATATGCATGTATTAATGCGTGTGCATGGTGTGCGCATGTCCTATGTTGTGTCACTCGATTCGTCACTAGTTCCATGATTAAAAATACCGGAAATACTTCAACAATGAGATGTTTAACGAAATAAAATGCACCGACACTAACGGCGATCTGAACTTATATAATTTATATGTACACCCATTGAAAGTTTAGTCCCGGAATTGTCCCGGATACGTACCAAGATGTTTTCAGGCGTGGTCACTGGCGATATACAGAAGTTGATAGAGGTGAGCTTATCTTAACTTTGCGTAACGGGTACTTCTCAGTTAGTCTGATATTTAAATTTTATCTTGGCGAGATCTCGAACCCGGATCGCCGTGGTTTAAAGCGAGCAACGTTACAACTAAACCAATATGCCGAGTATATGCTTATTAGCGGAAAGGAAGACCGTTCTATTATTCCGTCCGTTAGCAACGATCTTTAGAAGATGAATCGCTGCGAGGGCGAGTGATAAGGGTTCAACGTGCCATAGTATGAAAGCCCAGGAGGGACTTCTGATTTGATCACTGACTGACTTTTAAATTCTCGACTTTTTACTTCACGACTTTTTACTTCACGACTTCTTACTTCATGACTTCTAACTCTATCACGTCTAACTTTGCGACTCCTAACTTCACGACTGACTGACTTTTAATTTCACGACTTTTAGCCTCATGACTTCTTACTTCACGACATTTTACTTCATTACTTCTAACTTCATCATTTCTAATGTCAACACTTTATGACGTCATACTTCATGACTTCTAAATTCAAGACTTCTAACTTCATGAATTTTCTAACTTTATGACTTCTAACTTCATGATTTCTAACTTCACGACTTCTAACTTCACGACTTCTAACTTCACGACTTCTAGCTTTACGATTTCTAGCTTCAGGACTTCTAAATTCAAGACATCTAACTTCATGAATTTTCTAACTTCATGACTTCTAACTTCATGACTTCTAACTTCACGACTTCTAACTTCATAACTTCTAACTTCACGACTTCTAACTTCACGACTTCTAGCTTTACGATTTCTAGCTTCAGGACTTCTAACTTCACGACTTCTAACTTCACGACTTCTAAATTCACGACTTATTACTTCACGACTTCTAACTTCACGACTTCTTACTTCAGGACTTCTAACTTCACGACTTCTAACTTCAAGACTTCTAACTTCACGACTTCTAGTTTCACGATCTCTAGCTTCAGGACTTCTAACTTCAGGACTTCTAATTTCATGACTTCTAACTTCATGACTTCTAACTTCACGACTTCTAACTTCATGATTTCTAACTTCACGACTTTTAACTTCACGACTTCTAGCTTCAGGACTTCTAATTTCACGACTTCTACCTTCACGACTTCTACCTTCAGGACTTCTAGCTTCACGACTTCTAACTTCACGACTTCAAACTTATGGCTTCTAACTTCACGACTTCTAACTTCATGACTTCTAACCTCACGACTTCTAACTTCCTCACTTCTAATTGCACGACTTCCAAATTTGAAAACCTTCTAGTTTGTGTATGTAACTCATACCAACGTTTAAACGAGTTATTAATATGTATCAGACATCTAAGTGTATTTATTTTTAATTACACATATTTACTATTGATGGTAATGAATAACGAAAGAAGCTTTAAATATTGAAATTTCAAATTACAATTTATATACTAGCATTTGTTTTATATGCATAAATTAAACTTTACTTAATCTAACTTATATACGTTAAAAAGCCTAATATACACTGAAAACCAGATATTATATAAAAATGAATATTTATTCAATTATGTAGATAAATAAACATTAAAGATAATTATTTGTCATTGGGTTTAACCACACACCATTCATAAAATCTCAAAATACTAGATTACATAATACGGTTCAACCCCTCCTATCCGTTGCACTTTTAGATGTACTTTATAAAATTAGATAACTTTTGTAAATATACCAAAGGCAATACATCCTTTAACTTTACCATGTAGCTACAGGCCTTTCAAATCCCCGGATAAAATCGGGATACTCCGGATTTTTCATTTGCTCTCTGAATCTGCGGATTTAAGTGTAAATTTTCGGGATTTCCTTCAAACCTTATTTTTAAAAAGTATTCATGATTCTATATGTTCGCAGTTTATCAGCTATTTCCTGATTTGGTCCTGTTACGCTCCCTAGTCAGTGATGCAAAGGAGAGTATTTACAAGTGTCAAATCAAGTCAGCGATGCAAAGGATAGTATTTACAAGTGTCAGATTAATGAAAGTCATTAGTGCAATAGGGTCATCAGTGCAATGCACTGACTGAATATACATTTATCATGCAGATATGCACTTTTCTGCCTAATAAAGGGGTGACCTATTAAAGTTTGCTTTATTAGGCAATGACCAATAGAGCAAATCAATGCGGAATCTCTCGACGTTTATTGTACATAACGTTATCTGACGTCATGCACGTAACGTTGCCTGACGTCATACAACAAACAAAAAACAACAACATGGCGGCGTCCTGGATAAGCGTAACATTCTGAGAAATAGGTAATAATAGTAATTCATACAGAAAATGTTGATAATCTACATGATTACTATCAAGTTTATTAGGGTCGGCACGAAAACGAAGAATGGCTCGGCAGAGCCTCGCCATTCTTCGTTTTCTAAGCCTCGCCTAATAAACTTGATAGTAAAAGGCACTGACATAATATTCTCTATTTAACACCCAAGGACATAATTAGTTCCTTCAGTGACATAACAACATGTGCAATAGCAGCAATATATCATCACTGGCTTCTTTAACTGGTCAACCTAATTAAAATAGAAAGTGTAGGGAGCAGGCGACACCTGCTATGTGTTATCACTATAACAGCTGCTGCCGTGCAGCACGGTGATTATAATTTGTTTAAGAGTTATAAACACCTTTTATTTGCATTTAGCAATCCTCTGTGTAGAATATTATGTACACTTTCATGAAAAGACAATTGTGGTACAAATTAAACCAGAGCCGTAAGAATATATCTTCTGTTAAAACAAGATTGTAATAAGGACACTATCTACAGTCCCTGGTTAAAACAATGTCGAAGTATGCTATTTTATTATTATAAAAACAAATTTGCGCTAATCTAAAAAAATGGTGCGAAAATCAGGTTCCAGGCTAAAATGAATATAAAAATGTCGCGCACTCTAAATCTTAAATTTTAAAAATCACAGGGATTTGTGTTAAAATGTATTGGCAGGCCTGTGGCTAACAGCATTATTTAATGTCACTTTGAATGAACTCTGCCCAAAGCATTTTTGAACTCTGAAACTTACATCCTGGAAACAGGAGGCATTATGCAATCAGTTTTGATGAGCGTTGTTTTCACAATAAATTAAACGCATGTATTTCCACCAGTGGTGTAACGACACAATTGAATTGTCCGTTATTTTAGAGTTTCGCTTAAGTACATAGCATGACAAACAGTAAGAGCATGCAAATATAGATTTAATTGAATGGATTTTTTTTTAATATAAAATATTAAATTTAATGTATATTGGTATGTGATTTCCGTTTAATTGTGCAAGGGTTAGTTTAAGTAAATATTGACAAATGCTGACCTAGAGTTCTTCATTGAAACTACGATAGTTTATTAAATGTACTTTTGCTTAACAGTACTGGTCAGCTACATGTACCGGTCTTGGTCACTCAAACTACGTCATGTTTCGTAACGCTTAAGGGGAAAGCCAAACTATATTTAGGCCACACTTAAAAATATCTTAGTTTGCCAAAACCCTACCCGACCTTAGATTTTTCAGACTGGTAATAGGTAGGAAATGTGTTTTCTCCTTCATGTATGTCAGATTCTTTTGTGAAATTCGACAAGATACGAATGCAAAAAAAGAGAGATTATTATACTGAAAAAAAAGTTTGGAGTCTGGCCGATATTCAGTTTTGGACCGATCGAGTTCGGGCAAACTAACACAACTTTAGTAATGGCTTATCATGGACAGTTCTGAATAAAAAAACTTGGGAAAATGTGAACGAATATTTATAATCAAACGATAAATGAAGAAGATATGACCACAATAGGTTGTTCTAAAAAGGCTATATGAACCGACCTTTTGAGAACTATGACGTCAAATTACCGTAGATAATATGTTGAATACATATCGTGTAAATCAAGAAAATCAAAGCAAAAGCAATGCAAATTAATGAAAACTTTTTAACCGATCATTGACTGTTACACTTTAGTATAATTATTGTTCATATAATTGCTGTCATTTTCAAATTTAAAAGTCGAACAGGAAATGCAGCCTTCACAGAACACAGTAAACCCAGAAACGCGCAAAAAGACAAGCAGGAATGGCAATGTTAATAAAGAATAACGGCATATGACGTCACAAACACAAAAATGGTTGACAACAGGGCTACCGCCTTGGGACGGTCAGTGGCAAAAAGGCCCTTTACAAACATAAACACCGAGATGCCCAAATATTGTATACATTTATTTCCATATATGCAAAAAAAAATTCGAACCCTGACAATGCTTAAATAATGTAATAAAAAGATCAACAATGGAATATAAAGATCAACAATGGAATATAAAGATCAACAATGGAATATAAACCAAACATGACATGACAGCTCTGAATAACCTATACTGTGTTGATGAGCCGTTAAACAACATTCAATTCACTTACTACCCAAACAACCTGGTCAGACCAGTTGGTTCACCCCAGTTTGTATTGCTTTCTTGTTTCTTTATATGGGAATGCATTACAATACACCTTGCAAACTCATTTTTGCATTTAAATGAGTTTACAATTTCTATTTATTAATGCATGAAAATACCCATTCAAGCATATAAAAAACTTATATATTGATGAAATTATACTGTTTGAAATTACATACAAAACATCATTGAAAAGCGTGCACCGCCCTAATGTAATACAGTGCTTTATCATTTAACGTCCCTTGTTAGCAGTGTCGAACACCTATTTATAGAGCCTCGCCATTCTTCGTTTTCTAAGCCTCGCCTAATAAACTTGATAGTAAAAGGCACTGACATAATATTCTATTTATCATGTAGAGTATCCACATTTTCTGTATGAATTACTATTATTACCTATTTCTCAGAATGTTACGCTTATCGAGGATGCCGCCATGTTGTTGTTTTGTGTTTGTTTTATGACGTCAGGCAACGTTACGTGCATGATGTTAGATAACGTTACGTACAATAAACGCCGAGGGATTCCGCATTGATTTGCTCTATTGGTCAGTGCCCATTAAATCAACATTTATTAGGTCACCCCTTTATTAGGCAGAAAAGTGCCTATCTGCATGATAAAATATTATATTGTATGACACGCGTGTAATACAACCTGGAACGATTTTGATTGGTTGAGTTAAACCTGTAACACTACGCAAGTTTATTAACTGAAACTATTTTATTTATTACAAATTCACCCAGATCTGAGTCATAAACTTATTAATTGTGACAGCTTATAAAAATAATGCACGTTATACAAAACATTGTTATTGGTTTGTTAAAACTGCTATTTTGTAAAGAGGTAACACAAGAACCATTTTACGCAACGTTATGTGGATTTGAACCACCATTATTTTCACATAGACCGTAATGTTAACTCTACACAGAATAACACTTACCCTAATGCTCCGTGACACTTCAAATATCCATTAAAATGTATATACGTGACGACAAAACACAAAAATAGCAAAACAACAATGACCATAACTGCTCTATGCACCAGCATTTGGCTCAAAATGAAAGTAGATGACCTTTTTTGACAACAATAGCCGAACCACACCTCATTTTGTTTAAAATCTTACCTCATACAAAGTAGTACCACTCAGCACTCTGATGACCGATTCCTTTGCTTTTTGCACCCATATCTTCGGAAATCTATACTCAAAACAACAACAGTGAATATACTTACCTCTTTTATGTACTAAATCAATTACACAGTCCCAAATAACACCACTGATGGCACTACTTTCGACCATTTTCAACTTTTGGCTGGCGTGGCGCAGTCGGTAGCGCGGAGGATTTGTAACCGGAGGCCCCGGGTTCAATCCTCCGTGGTGCCACTGAGTTCCGTCGGTGTGTTCTTGGGCAAGACACTTTCCCTTAGCCTCGTCCGTCGGATGGGGACGTAAACCGGGCGGTCCCGTGTATCGGTCTATCCTCCGAGCACGTTAAAGAACCATAGGAATCTATTCGATAATAAGAGTAGGGCAGGTTCCCGGATTCCTATGTATCCTTCCCCTCTCTCTGGGGCGGCTCTAAATAACCTATACTGTGTTGATGAGCCGTTAAACATCATTCAATTCAACTTTTGACCTCTCTGGTTACCGGTCCAAGTCCATGTGTGAGACGCGACGTTACGACGTCAAATATTTTATGACGTTTTGGCGCTAAAGTGTGTCTGACGTCGTGGCGGTTCTATGTCCATCTGAATTATTTTTTACTAATTTGATTGCAATGTTATGTGATAAAAAGGATCTTAAACTCGTTCCCATTCCATATAAGATTATGAAACTCGTTATGAATTATTTTTGACTTTAACTCGCCAAAAGGCTCGTTAAAATTAAAATAATTCATAACTCGTTTCATAAATCTTATATGAAATGGGAACTCGTTTAAGATCCTCTATAAACGTACAGAAAACCAAATACCAAAACCAGATAAGGCTAGAAGGGAGGTAGTCTACAGGTTGCTAATGTCTCCCATTACTCGACCTGATATGCGGTAATATGTATATGATACATGGTCATATACCACTCTTGCATTTCACATAGACTTCCGTTATCTATAGCCTTTTGGCCTACAACCCATATTCCTATCCAAATGGATGCAAACACCTAGTAAGTGGAGTGCGTGATCTATAGTGGTAAAGCGTCGGATTTCAGATCGAGAGGTCGTGGGTTCTATCTTCGCCGTGGCCATGCCATTTATCCTTGAGCAAGATAATTAATACACATTGCTTAGTACTTGTTACATTACGTGGTCCGAGTGTTTACTTTCATACCCCATCCAACCCTTTCTCCAAGAAGCGAAAACGGGGTTGGCTGGGGTATGAAATAAAACCATAATTTCGGCTTAAAAAGTTTGCATATTGTAAAATTAAAACATTTAATAGGTAATTTTAAACAGGTTATCGCATTTAGTTCAGTATTTTCTTTTTAAACATGCTTAATTGTCGAAATATCCGTTATAATATCCTGCTAATCTAAGCTTTCCCATCGCTTAATGGAGTTAAGGCGGGACCTCGTAATGATACACATAGACATCGATAGTGATTAATCTAATTTACATGAACTTGCTTCGCAATCGATTTAAAATAAAAATGTTTTAATAAAAAAACTAACTTTTTTGGAGAATTATCTTAGAGATACTCAAAAATGACCAGCAAATTGGGGATACTGTAATGCATTCAGCCTCTAATACTTCACTGAACGTGGGATCCCCCAGAATGGCAGTAAAAAAGTTTTACATTTTGCAAATATACCCGCAGTCCAATTGTATCCATAAAAATGCAAATTTCAAGTCAAAATATCCTAAATGAACATGTTTTATGACGGAAATATAATATGTTGATGTGTTATGGGGATTTGTTATGATTTGGTTCATTTAACCCAATCAGAATCTACCTTACAATCTGACTATATGCCCTAATAGACCCTATCCTGTTTTCAACAAATCAGAAGCCCAAAATATAAAGTGGTATCTGACCACGTAATACTGACCACGTAATACTATGTGATTATGATTTATTTTCACCGAGTAGAGCGAAACTTATTTGCTCTCAGAGTGCTTCAGCAACAGTTATATATCTGAGTTTTCTCTCTCCGAGATGTTAATAAGTACAGTGAAGTTAATCCGAGCCTTCTCTGACCTTACAAGCCCTTTTTACGATTTGATTTTTTATCTGGCTGTGTAAAGTCAGAGGAATTCCTATAGTAATAAGAAAAGTATAACGCATGCGTTATTTGTAGAAGATTTATAATAATGGGTTAGTTTGTGGAGGATTTGTTCAAGTCACATACATGTAGTCGTCGATATGGAGATGACAGAAAGGTAAAGTGAAGAATTAAAAGATACTGTGTGAATACAAATAAGTTTTTATTTGGTCTTATGTTAAAGAGAACATATTCAAGTATTTTCGATTAAACGATTTACACCTGAGCTATTACAAAGGGATTTCAGTGACCACGCTACAATATAATATAAAAGTCATATTTACTTTTTACAAGTGATTATCATATGGGCCCTATTTATGTTCATGTTTTAGTTGTATTCAGGCTCAAAACCGCTTTGGAGTTGCCATTAAGGCAATCAACTTTGCATTTTAAATGAATAACAAGTGGTCTTATAGAAAATATTTAATTTCTTTACTTCTTTACTTCATTATAATACTCAAATATAAATGGGTGCCGAAACGTCTAGGGTAAAACAACAAAATAAATGCCGAAATAGTTTGATGCCGAAACGTCTAGGTGCCGATTCGTCTAGGTTTCGAAATGGTTTGGTGCAGAAAAGTCCTGAATCGATCTTGATCACACAGACGCAAAAACTTGAGAATTGTCTGCAATTATTAATAAGCATTTTTCCAACCTCCGAGCAGGGATATTGTAGCCATTACTGTAACAGAAAGGGGAAGTAACCACTGCGGGGAGTTTGACATTTTTCATGTACTGATCATTGGGACCCTGCTTTAATTAGACTAATATACTATATACACAATAGTTTTCGTCTAGAAAACGAGGGGATTACACAAGAACCAGTCGTGTACTTTCAACGGTGTCTGCGGCGTCGAGTCGAATACTTCAGCCTGACAAATAGATCAATTAATGTTTAATATGCCAAGTTATAATTATGGTAAAACTGCACATTTGTTTTTGTGAAGCCAATGTTGGAAATTTAATATTGTTTAACTTCGTCTTCAAAGGATTGACCGTTGAAACTTTAATAGAAACATATAACAAATATTTGTATTCAAGAAGGTAAATAAATATACAGATAATCGCTTTACATGCTTGAAATCTTAATTCAAAGCATACTTACTTAGATATCTTGACTAAAACCAAGAGGGAAGGGCCTCTCCCGCGCGGGAGAGGAGACCCCCTTGTTTTTACTACAGGAATTCCTCTGACCTTGCACTTCTAGATTAAACATCAAAATCGTAAAAAGGACTGGTAAGGTCAGAGAAGGCTCGGATTAAATTGAGTCTGTTCATGAGAGGTATTATAAAATGCAACATCCCTGACCCCTATATGACATCCCTGACCCCTATTCTATGTTAAAACCATAATGATTGGGACCTATGGTCCAAACGAACCGTTTTTATAAAGTCTTTGGTACGAACCGGCCGGGGATTGAATCCACGACCTAACCTCATGCGAGGCGGACACTTTAAACTACCAACTTACCACTAGGCCACGCCGTAGTTTTGATTGCGCTGCTGGAATATCTTAAAGTTTACCCTGATGACATTCCCGAATACGAAAATGTGTAAGAGCATAATCAGGTGTACTGGTATTTAATAAGTATATACTCGGTGAAAATGGGAAATGGACCAGAAGTTATAACTGAAGCACGGAATATACATACAACTATTAAAATGCACATATCGCTAAACTGATACACACTTTATACATTATATCCACGCATCTAAATTCGGGCCAAAAGTGAGAGAGGTATGGTATCACAAATCACGTAAGGGTCATTACTGAGCGCAGCGGCGGATATACTCAATGTCGAATGTAATGCATATTTTTTTTACAACGACCCTTGGGTATTTTGCAATACATTACGTGGTCCGAGTATTAACTTTCATACCCCAGTCCAACCCCGTTCCTTCAAGGAGAAAACGGGGTTGGCTGGGGTATGAAATAAAACCTTAATTTCGGCTTAAAACGTTTGCGTATTGTAAAATTAAAGCATTTGATAGGTAGTTCTAAACAGGTTATCGCATTTTTTTTGTAAGAAAATGTTTTTAAACGTGTTTTATTGTCGAAATATCCGTTATAAAATCCTGCTAATATAAGCTTTCCTATCGTTTAATGTTATTAAAGCGGGAACACGTAATGCCCTTTCTCTATAATTTTGCGTTCAATTTATAAACGGTTTACGGGTTTAAGTTGTTTACAAGTGATGTTCGTATTTCATAATTACGGTATGCCTCTATCCAGTGATGTTCGTATTTCATAATTAGGGTATGCCTCTATCCATTGATGTTCGTATTTCATAATTACGGTATGCCTCTATCTAGTGATGTTCGTATTTAATAACTACGGTATGCCTCTATCTAGAGATGTTCGTATTTCATAATTAGGGTATGCCTCTATCCATGATGTTCGTATTTCATAATTACGGTATGCTCTATCTAGTGATGTTCGTATTTCATAATAACGGTATGCCTCTATCTAGTGATGTTCGTATAGCATAATTACGGTATGCCTCTATCTAGTGATGTTCGTATAGCATAATTACGGTATGCCTCTATCTGGTGATGTTCGTATTTCATAATTACGATATGCCTCTTTCTAGTTATGTTCTTTTCATGATTGCGGTATGCCTCTACATAGTGATGTTCGTATTTCATAATTACGGTATGCCTCTATCCATTGATGTTCGTATTTCATAATTACGGTATGCCTCTACATAGTGATGTTCGTATTTCATAATAACGGTATGCCTCTATCCATTGATGTTCGTATTTCATAATTAACGGTATGCCTCTATCTAGTGATGTTCGTATTTCATAATTACGATATGCCTCTATCCAGTGATGTTCGTATTTCATAATTACGGTATGCATTGTGTCTCATTTATTATTAAAGCTTTTGCGCGATATTAACACTGACCCCTAGGTCATTAACAATAACATTTCTCTGTCAACTTATAATAATGGTTTCTGCATTTTAAGTTTAAGTAACATAAATGGATCTTTCCAATTGTATATGAATTATAAAATCACGACGCATGTTCCATTGTTTACCATCAATTATCAGCTCTGGTCCATTTTTTTATTTTACCGAGTATAATTATAGTCACATAGACGTTATTGTTAGCTCCCTATACTGTTTAATGTTGTATTCTGGCAGATCACACGTGAGATTTGCTTGTGTGTGTGCTTGATAGCAAATCTTTCTCTTTTGAAGCTGTCAAATGCCGTGCAGTTGATTTTCTTTAATAACTTTTAAGCAGCTTTAGGTTCAATCGTTTCCTGTGGGAGACGCTTCATTCTTTGAACGGACAAATTAATTAAGTTCATATAAAACAGCGTTCCCTGGTCCACTTGTATCTGTTCTACAAACGTAAATAGAATCTGTATCGATTTTTGATGTTTTTTTATAATCGGTCATGAATTCAGGTCGCTATAACCTTGTCTGATTCTTCATAAGGTGTTGTGATAACTAAATATTAAATATAACTCTGCATCAATGGGGCAACACCTTTCTGGCATCTGCCTCGATGGCTTGCGGAACGTCAGTGATTCTACCCAGGGCCGACCGTGCACGAACATTGCTCGAAGGGCACCTGTGCTCTTTCTTCACTAATGGAAGCTGGAAAGTCGCCTTATGACCTTAGCTGTTGGTTAGACTATAAATCTAATTCAATTCAATACCATGTGAAATATTACTTACGGACGTGATTCTGGACTAATTATATTCGTGCCAAGTTCTATAGATTATGTTCGTCTTTGCAATCGTCAGGTTCAGTCGATAGACTTGCACGAATTAACCCAGTCTCGCGTCCTGTCAGTTTAATGACATGGATATTGGATGCAACACCGTAGTGTGAATTATCAGAATGAGAATGTGTAACACTTTGTGTTATTCAACTACTTAATAAGTTATGCTTAAGTTGACTTGAAAAGAATGTATAGTAGGTGAAATGTGGATAAGCCGCAGGTTATGCTGATATCTAAAAGGTGTGAGAAATTCTTCGGTGTATTAAGTTCCCGTGTCGCGTTTCTTTTTCCTTTCAGTATATGTTTACATGAAACTGCCAGTATATCACATAATTATCATATCAATCATAAAGCTAAAATATTGTAACAAATCTTAAAGAGGATGTGTTTGAACAGTACAATTCATAGTGCATCTGGCGCGGAATTAAAAGTCCTCAATATGAGACTATTCATTTGTATATAACTTGCAATGTATTACCTTGATAACATTGTCCCGGTTGTGCCAGCCATTAAATAGTAAACAGTATGTATAAAAGTTGTTTTATGCAACTTCTGCTTAAATCACCAGTCTTGAAATTAAATATTGTGAGTAGCCTAATCTATAAATATAATGTGTGCATGTAGTGACCAATCGCCTACCATGACCAGGTATATAAATAACATATGCATATATTTCATTTATGTATTGATTAATGATTATGAACATTGATTTTGTTTCTTAAAAAAAATTTTGACAGGATTATTTGAGATTTTAATTGATAGCCTTGACCAAGATATCAAGGTAACATATTGCAAGCTTTATTGTAAAATTAGATGTATACTGTTGAGTTCTAATTCCTCCTGGATTCACCTTGAAGTGCTCTATTAAAACTAAGTTGATTCTCTCATTATAATTCCCGAGTAGTTACAAACTTACCAGACAAACCAAAATTCACTCATAATAATAACCAGACTAGTTAGGCTAATTTACTTATAATAATAACAAGACTAGTTACAGACTAGGCTAATTCACCCATAATAATAACAAGACTAGTTACCAGACTAGGCTAATTCACTCATAATAATAACCAGACTAGTTAGTCTAATTCACTTATAATAATAACAAGACTAGTTACCAGACTAGGCTAATTCACTTCTAATAATAACCAGACTAGTTACAGACTAGGCTAATTCACTCATAATAATAACAAGACTAGTTACCAGACTAGGCAAATTCACTTATAATAATAACCAGACTATTTACCACACTAGGCTAATTCACTCATAATAATAACCAGACTAGTTACCAGACAAGGCTAATTCACTTATAATAATAACAAGACTAGTAACCAGACTAGGCTAATTCACTTATAATAATAACAAGACTAGTTACCAGGCTATGCTAATTCACTTATAATAATAACACGACTAGTTACCAGACTAGGATAATTCACTTATAATAATAACAAGACTAGTTAGGCTAATTCACTCATAATAATAACAAGACTAGTTACCAGACTTGGCTAATTCACTCATAATAATAACCAGACTAGTTAGGCTAATTCACTCATAATAATAACAAGACTAGTTACCAGACTAGGATAATTCACTTATAATAATAACCAGACTAGTTAAAAGACAAGGCTAATTCACTCATAATAATAACGAGATTAGTTACCAGACTAGGCTAATTCACTCATAATAATAACAAGACTAGTTACAAGACCAGGCTAATTCACTCATAATAATAACCAGACTAGTTAGGCTAATTCACTTATAGTAATAACGAGACTAGTTAGTTACCAGACAAGGCTAATTCACTCATAATAATAACAAGACTAGTTACAGACTAGGCTAATTCACTCATTATAATAACCAGACTAGTTACCAGACTAGGCTAATTCACTCATAATAATAACCAGACTAATTACCAGACTAGGCTAATTCACTTATAATAATAACCAGACTAGTTACCAGACTAGGATAATTCACTCATAATAATAACAAGACTAGTTACAGACCATGCTAATTCACCCATAAAAATAATAACCAGATTAGTTACAGACTAGGCTAATTCACTCATAATAATAACAAGACTAGTTACAGACTAGGCTAATTCACCCATAATAATAACCAGACTAGTTACAGACTAGGCTAATTCACTCATAATAATAACAGGACTAGTTACAGACTAGGCTAATTCACCAATAATAATAGCAAGACTAGTTACAGACTATGCTAATTCACCCATAATCATAATAACCAGACTAGTTACAGACTAGGCTAATTCACTCATAATAATAACAATTCTAGTTACCAGACTAGGCTTATTCACTTATAATAATAACCAGACTAGTTACATACTAGGCAAATTCACTTCTAATAATTACCAGACTATTTACAGACTATGCTAATTCACTTATAATAATAACGTGACTAGTTACCAGACTAGGCAAATTCACTCATAATAATAACAAGACTAGTTACAGACTAGGCTAATTCGCCCATAATAATAACCAGACTAGTTACAGACTAGGCTAATTCACTCATAAAAATAATAACCAGACTAGTTACAGACTAGGCTAATTCACTCATAATAATAACAAGACTAGTTACCAGACTAGGCTAATTCACTCATAATAATAACAAGACTAGTTACAGACTATGCTAATTCACCCATAAAAATAATAACCAGACTAGTTACAGACTAGGCTAATTCACTCATAATAATAACAAGACTAGTTACAGACTAGGCTAATTCACCCATAATAATAACCAGACTAGTAACAGACTAGGCTAATTCACTCATAATAATAACAAGACTAGTTACAGACTAGGCTAATTCGCCCATAATAATAACAAGACTAGTTACAGACTATGCTAATTCACCCATAATCATAATAACCAGACTAGTTACAGACTAGGCTAATTCACTCATAATAATAACAATACTAGTTACCAGACTAGGCTTATTCACTTATAATAATAACCAGACTAGTTACAGACTAGGCAAATTCACTTATTATAATTATCAGACTAATTACAGACTATGTTAATTCACCTATAATAATAACGTGACTAGTTACCAGACTAGGCTAATTCACTCATAATAATAACAAGACTAGTTACAGACTAGGCTAATTCACCCATAATAATAACCTGGCTAGTTACAGACTAGGCTAATTCACTCATAATAAAAACAAGACTAGTTACAGACTAGGCTAATTCACCAATAATAATAACAAGACTAGCTACCAGACTAGGCTAATTCACTCATAATAATAACAAGACTAGTTACTAGACTAGGCTAATTCACTTATAATAATAACCAGATTAGTTACCAGACTAGGTTAATTCACTTATAATAATTACCAGACAATTTACAGACTAGTCTAATTCACTTACAATAATAACCAGACTAGTTACCAGAATAGGCTAATTCACTTATAATAATAACAAGACTAGTTACAGACTAGGCTAATTCACCCATAATAATAACCAGACTAGTTACCAGGATAGGCAAATTTACTTACAATAATTACCAGACTAGTTACAGACTAGGCTAGTTCACTTATAATAATAACAAGACTAGTTACCAGACTAGGCTAATTCACTCATAATAATAAAAAGACTAGTTACAGACTAGGCTTATTCACCCATAATAATAACCAGACTAGTTACAGACTAGGCTAATTCACTCATAATAATAACAAGACTAGTTACAGACTAGGCTAATTCACCCATAATAATAACAAGACTAGTTACCAGACTAGGCAAATTCACTTATAATAATTACCAGACTAGTTACAGACTAGGCTAATTCACTTATAATAATAACCAGACTAGTTACCAGACTATGCTAATTCACTTATAATAATAACAAGACTAGTTACAGACTAGGCTAATTCACCCATAATAATAACCAGACTAGTTACCAGGATAGGCAAATTCACTTACAATAATTACCAGACTAGTTACAGACTAGCCTAGTTCACTTATAATAATAACAAGACTAGTTACCAGACTAGCATAATTCACTCATAATAATAACAAGACTAGTTACAGACTAGGCTAATTCACTCATAATAATAACCACACTAGTTACAGACTAGGCTAATTCACTCATAATAATAACAAGACTAGTTACAGACTAGGCTAACTCACTCATAATAATAACAAGACTAGTTACAGACTAGGCTAATTCACCCATAATAATAACAAGACTAGTTACCAGACTAGGCAAATTCACTTATAATAATTACCAGACTAGTTACAGACTAGGCTAATTCACTCATAATAATAACAAGACTAGTTACAGACTAGGCTAATTCACTCATAATAATAACAAGACTAGTTACAGACTAGGCTCATTCACCCATAACAATAACAAGACTAGTTACAGACTAGGCTAATTCACCCATAATAATAACCAGACTAGTTACAGGCTAGGCTAATTCACTCATAATAATAACAAGACTAGTTACCAGACTAGGCTAATTCACTTATAATAATAACCAGATTAGTTACCAGACTAGGCTAATTCACTCATAATAATAACCAGACTAGTTACCAGACTAGGCAAATTCACTCATAATAATAACCAGACTAGTTACCAGACTAGGCTAATTCACTGATAATAATTATTACCAGACTAGTTACAGACTAGGCTAATTCACTTAAAATAATAACCAGACTAGTTACCAGACTAGGCTAATTCACTTATAATAAAACCAAACTAGTTACATACTAGGCTAATTCACTCATAATAATAACCAGACTATATATAGTTACCAGACTACGCTTATTCACTTATGATAATAACCAGACTAGTTACAGACTAGGCTAATTCACTCATAATAATAACCAGACTAGTTACCAGACTAGGCTGATTCACTTATAATAATAACCAGACTAGTTAGGCTAATTCACCCATAATAATTACAAGACTAGTTATAGACTAGGCTAATTCACTTATAATAATAACCAGACTAGTTACAAACTAGGCTAATTCACTCATAATAATAACCAAACTAGTTACCAGACTAGGCAAATTCACTCATAATAATAACCAGACTAGTTAAAATACTAGGCTAATTCACTTATAATAATAACCAGACTAGTTACATACTAGGCTAATTCACTCATAATAATAACCAGACTAGTTACCAGACTACGCTTATTCACTTATGATAATAACCAGACTAGTTACAGACAAGGCTAATTCACTCATAATAATAACCAGACTAGTTACCAGACTAGGATAATTCACTTATAATAATAACCAGTCTAGTTACCAGACTAGGCAAATTCACTCATAATAATAACCAGACTAGTTACCAGACAAGGCAAATTCACTCATAATAATAACCAGACTAGTTACCAGGCGAGGCAAATTCACTCATAATAATAACCAGACTTTATCAGACTAGGCTAATTCACTTATAATAATAACCAGACTAGTTACAGACTAGGCTAATTCACTCATAATAATAACCAGACTAGTTACCAGACTAGGCTAATTCACTCATAATAATAACAAGACTAATGACATAGAAGACGAATATCATTTTATGTTAATTTGTCAAGTCTAGGAACATATTCAAAAACTTTTTTAAGGCGTATTATTATCGAAACCCTAGTGTTATTAAATGTATTGAATTGATGTAAGGTAATAAACATAAAAATATTTAAAATGTAGCTAAGTTTGTAAAATAATTATACGTAGTTGTGTTCATATATATATACAGTTCATCCTGAGGTATGAGTTATTGTTCCAACAATTAATTCTTTTATATAATTGCGTGCGAGAGAGAGAGAGTACGTGCGTGTGTGCGTGCGTGTGCATGCGTGAGAGGTGCGTGAGAGTATGTGTGCATGTTGAGGTGCAAGCGTGTGTGCCTGTCATGTGTTTAATTAAACTTTGTATATTACAATACTGTATGTATAAGTCGAAATAAAATATCTGTTCTGTTCTGTTCGGACCAGGTTGGTTCACTCATTATAAATACCCGAGAGTAGTTACCAGACTAAGCTAATTCACTCATTATAATAACCAGACCAGTTACCGGACCAGGTTGATTCACTCATAATAACAACCAGACTAGTTACCGGACCAGGTTGATTCACTCATAATAATAATGAGACCAGTTACCGGACCAGGTTGATTTGGCAGACAATTCAGACACTTTGGTCGACTCTGAGGCGGAGTCTTTCAATTCAAAATTCAAAATCAAAATCTTTTTAGTTCAAACATAATGCCGAGTCAACGGGGGATTCTTCCCGGGGGCTCATATGGTAGAGGGACTATAAACCTTAGAATGAAAGAAAAAAGGACCAGGTTGATTCACTCATAATAACAACCAGACTAGTTACGGACCAGGTTGATTCACTCATAATAATAACCAGACCAGTTACCGGACCAGGTTGATTCACTCACAATAAGCAGCAGAGTAGTTATCCGACCAGACTCAAAATATACTGAAAGGAAAAAGAAACGCGTCACGGGAATTTCCGCTGTATATTGCATGTACAATAGGCTGCTGTTAATCGAATGGTACATGGCTACGTAAGATATTTCCTTTCGTTAAAAAAAGCTAAAACAACACGTAACACAGCAAACAGTATTCTTGCAAAGTTTCATTATTGATATTGTTTGGCGCAAACTTAGGATGCAAAATTTTGCAAACTCTTTACGTTAAATACAGTACTGAACTGGCTCAATTTTTCAAAGAGGAACTTCAACATTTATGAATTTCTTGTTACAACGTGTTCTGTGATTAAAACGTCTACAACATCACAGTTGTGTCCTTTTTCTAACTAACTGCAACTTTTTTTACAAAAACATCTTGGGATTTCCTTGGAATATATATGGAATTAAGTGTGCAGTATATATATACAACATATAGCGGAAATTCCCGCGTCGCGTTTCTTTTTCCTTTCAGCATACATTCCTTGAGTGAAAACACCTGTGTCGTCTATGGATCTAATGACGTAAATTGAAATTCAATAAGAAGAACGACAATGTCGATCCTAATTTATACGGGATGTGACAGAGGTTATTAATAGAGGATCTTACATGAGTACTCATTCATTATTAAATTTATTAAACGAGTTGGCAAAATGATATAATGTGTTTTTGCTCACGAGTTTAATAAATTTAATAATGAATGAAGATGTTAGATTCTATTTATCACATAACTAACATGTCGACTTTTATTGCATTTTGCCTGTCGCTTTAACACGTCAGAACACGTACATTAACGTGACGCGCATGACGTCATTAACTTTGTGTTATACCACTAGTGGAATATCGAAAATATTGAATGGTGTTATTACACTCCCACACCGCATGTTATGTGATAAATAAGGTTATACATTATTCCTAACCGAGAGACGTGTCACGCATTCTGGATAAGCGAGGCAAATCATATTCTATCTACTCATATTCTTAACAAGTTCAAAACTATATTAAAACACTAAACGATTCCAAAATTCTTAACTTTGTATCGATATAAAGTTACATTTTGTCTATATCAACTGTCGCTATGTTTCTATCAGCCTGAGCGGGGATATGGGGTGTTATTTCGGTGGAGAATGCGTGGGGATAGAATGGCACGGCAGAGTTTAATTTTTTGGATTTTTTTCTTCGTTTTTCCTTATCAAGTTCATATTAAAATGTATTGTTACAATTTCAAACAGATAATCACAATGGAGAGAACTGTAACTAAGGTTGTAACCATTTGCATATGTCGCTATGAATTGTGTGATGTTGAATTGATGTATTGTAACATATCTGCAATAACATATTATAATTAGGTTATTAAGGTTATACATTATTCCCATTACGTTGTCCGAGTATTAACTGTCATACCCCATCCAACCCCTTCTCTAAGAAGCGAAAACGGGGTTGGCTTGGGTATGAAATAAAACCTTAATTGGGCTTCACAAGTTTGCATATTGTAAAATTGAAGCATTTAATACGTAATTTTAAACAGGTTATCGCATTTAGAGTAAAACATGTTTTCAAGCGTATTTTATTGTCGAAATATCCGTTATAAAATCCGGTTAATATCGCTTAATGGAATTAACATGTCGCCAGTACTTAGATATCTCCGCCCTATTGTTGATGTCGGAGTACATTGACAATAGGTTATATTATAATACAGTCGCACGTGCTTTATTATGCTGTTGCATGTGTTATTGTTTGTCGGAGGTATAGTATTGGTTTGAATGGTTAAAATTAATAAACGATTGACAACTGGCGACATGTTAATTAAGGCGGGACCACGTAATGAGGCTAACCGAGAGACGTGTCACGTATTCTGGATAAGCTATGCGTCTTACTCATTTGTACTGAGATCAATAGACCTAGATATTATGAATGCAACTCGCATTTGGTAGCAACAGCGTACCATTGGGGTTAATCCGCCGACATGAACTTACATATTTAATCGTTTTATTGAATGCATCTATTTAATTTTGACCCTGTAATCAGACAGGAATTCTCAGTTCTCAATCAAGAACCCAGCTTAAAAGTTAATCTAACAAGAAGATGTATTTAAAAAGAGAAACCCACCAAGCAGTGGCATTCTAGTACTCGGTTTGCTTGTCGTAAGACGTGTGACAAAATAACACTGGATACGTACGCTTATAACTCGTTTATTAAGACCGTTTTTCAGTATGAAAGTAAGTTATTTTAATAGCAAAAAAGCATACAGTATTTTGGAGAAATGCCGAAACTGAATAAATGTAATATGGCTTTGTATGACGGTTGAGTTTTGTTCTGTTCTTTCTTTTCTGGAAAAATCATAATATTCAACTTGGAATTTACCATATTTAAAGAAACTAACCAGCAAAAAAACGGCAAAAATTAAACTATGTAACCGTTTATCCAAACTCTATTCAGGTTTTCAGGTCATATAATAATGTATAAGTATGTGCCAATTAAAAGTATAGTTTTATTCACGGATTCCTAAAATACCCGATATTGAATATTCGTAATTTTAAGTTTAATTCGACGCTCCAGTTTTGAGGTTTGGCCTGGCTGGTTAAAGCCGTTTATAGGGTGTCTATAGAGTTTGGATTCTCAAAATATGTAAGTTATATACCATGTCATCAGAATATTTATAAACGGCGTAAACATGTTGTAAAAGTTGGCTGCTGTTGGCAGGATAGCTACTTTACATTTTATTTTATATTTCCTGTATTTTCAGACTAGTAGCCGACTATCGAAAGTTTCCACTCGCAAACAGAGTGAGGCCTCTATCCACAAACAGCTGGCAGCGTTTGAACGCCTTCTTCAGCACGCAATGTCCCGTTTCTCAAACGAAACACTGTATCACGTGTTGCGTCGCGTGACAAAATGGGCGGAGTCGGATAGAAAACCACCTCATAAGCACGCAACGAAAGTGGCATTTAAACTACGCTCGGTAAATCAGCTCAGAGAAATCATGGACTCTATGAGAAAGAAAGTGAAGAGCAAAACACCTGAAGAAGAACACTCGTTCAAACACTATGAACTGTTTCTTAATGATCTTCTCTACCTCAGAGATTTGAAAAAGTATTTCGATGATGAAATTCACAAGGAATTGACGAAATACCATCTGGATATTTCTGAACGGGTGCTATATTTGTCAAAAAAGCACGCGAACAAAACCGAAGACGAAGACAGTGGTCATGGTTCTCAAGCTGAAACAGACGACACCAAGCAAGTGCGAGACAATCGTGGAACCAGACGACAAAATGTAAAAATGGCGAATGACACGGATCTGATTGACGCTGAAATGAAATATAAACAAACTGTTGATGAATTGCAATCGATACTCAGAAAATGGGAAGGTCTTTTGTCAGAAGACGATCTCAATTTGAATGACTTTGACCCTGACAGTTATCACGAACTAATGCAATTTAGTGATTATTCACAATTCGAAACTATTCTGAGATTGGTCCCTGACATTTTTGCAAAATGTTACAAGTGCATTGACTTGGCCAAAACTTGGCTCAAATTGTCAAACATTGTTATGAAAGAGCCTCCGAGAGTACCATCGCCCATTTTACCGACAGTAAAAGAAACACCACCCTCACCCGATCCATTAGACTTGGATTCGTCACAATCAACACAGGAATTTGTGAAACAAGTTCAAGAGCTTCAGTTTCAAATTGAAAATATGGATAAATCCATTAAAGACGACGTTACACAACTAGAGAAGTATACTCGTGAGATGAATGATCTAATTGGACGAGATGAGAGGTTTACAACAGTGAGCTCTGATTTCAGTCAAATAGATAATTTGATAACAATAGCCGCCGGGGATTATCAGAAGTCCAAAACTGAGCAGTATGCAGTCGCTAGAAAGATAAAATCGTGTCCTAGGGATAATCCCGCATACCTTGAGCTAAAATTCAATTTAAAAAGATTAGATAGTGAAGTTGCACAACACCACTGGAAACTCAGGCTTTTAGAATTTGAGAAAACAACTGTTCAGGAAGATTATCTGGTTGAAATGGAAGTTCGACCAAGTTTTATACGATTTGTCGGCGATACAAAGCAGCGAATTCAAGAAATCGAAATCTTTCTTGAAGCGAAAAAAGATGAAAAAATAAAATTAGAAAAGCAATTAGCTCTTTTGAAGACAAACGAAGAGCGCATGCGTAAGATCATGCGCTCTTATCTTGGAAGCGCTTCAACATCTGTGAGGGGCAATGAAACTTTGACACGTGATTCTACGGAATTGTCAACGCCTTCTGACCCCGAAGACCTTTCACAGTTGATCCTTGGAGATGGAAACGAGGCTGATGATGATTATTCAAGTCCATTTAGTGAAAGTCAAACTCGTGATGACGTCACGAGACCACACTCTGTGGAAGATTACATTCTGCAGAAACCTAAACTAGTAAAAGCTGACAAACTGAGAGTGCGTGATTTGCGACCATCATCAGAAAAACTCAACAGTAATGATTCGAACGTCAAGTCGAAACCTAAGCCAGTTGCGAATGTAAAATACAAACACAAGGGTCCAAAGGCAGCTCTCAAAACAACACCAAGGCGTGTCTGGGAAGACGTTTAACTTGTTTAATTACTAAGTCCTCATTCATTTCCAAAAAGGAATTCTTCTTTAAGCAAAAACATCAACAACATCTGTCAGGAGGTGCCTGGAACTGATTATTTTAGGACTGATACACTAGACTATGAACACCACTATCGAACCAGCCCTGGGCTCGTATTTTGAAAGCAACTTAATTAAGTAGAAACTATTATTTAAGTCAACATTTAAGATGTTTACATATTTTCAAATATCCTTATTAACCTCTCAGCGGCACTACCGATCAATTATTTTTACGAAAGTTTCTTAGCTGTGGGTTTTATTCATCCACAGCATTATTAAAAATATAAGAAGATGCATTAAAACGATAGAAAAATATGTTTAAAAAATTGATAAATTTTGACTTAAGATATTTCTAAGAAGCTTTATGAATACGGACCCAGGTGTACTGACATTTGTATTCAGTATAGATATGAGCGAACATTCGAAAGGTGAACATGGCTGTAGGATGCAAAATAACGACTTGGTTGTTATGAATATCGCCAGTTGTCAGAAAAGAGAAGTAAAGGATAACGCATTTACCAGCTTTTCTAAAGCGTATTAAGATGGGAAAAGCGTTTTGCTAGTCAATACTAAATATGTAACTCTGCGTACAAACTGTTTTTGATCGACAAATGTATCGTTATACATGCTACTAAAAGTTGAGTTACATGTTTTAACTAGAAGGGTGTTCCACGGAACATGAAGGGTGTTCCACGGAACACTTGTGTTGCCTCACATTTGCTTATTTAAAGGTATGAGCTACTGTGCATTTCAGGGTTTCTGGGCGTCAAATTTAAATCGAGATATATTTTTATTACTTGCTATATGTTTTCATACCTGATATGGTTAGAATGAATCGAGACGCTTCTGGATCTGTTTATCCATCCGTTATGCTTCACAAAGCCTAAAATTCATGTTGACCCCTCTTGTTTACATTGTAAAAATTAAAACAACATAACGGCATCATTTTTAGAAATTGTCGTCTGCGCATGTCTGTTTCTGGGGTTCGGATGTACCAAGTTAAGGATGGTATTGTTGTTCAATGTTTATCACCTCCAGCAATCGGTCATACTTACCATTTGTTTAACATGTTTAATGAAAAACATTATATCTAGCAAATAAAATGTAGGTTAATAGTAAACTGCGTTTATATTTTATTATTTACACCACTATTGGTCAACTGAATTCACCCTATCCTAGAAAAATGGAATGTTCCGCCTTCACCATTAAACTGTGGGGGTAAAAATGAATTTTCGGCTTTGCGAAGCTTAAAAGGATAGCTACGCGAACATTGCAAACAGATTCAGAAGGGTCCGTTTTCATTCTTTTCAATCATATCAGGTACGAAAACATATAGAACGTAATAAAAAAATATCTCGAATAATATTCGACGTCTAGGCACCCCGAAATGCGCAGTAGGTCAAGTTGTAGATTAACGTTTTATTAACAAGGGCATAACTCTGCCGAAATGAAAGTCATAGTTAGTTATCGGACTTGTGTGCGTAAGATGAATATGTTTATGAAGTTCATGAACAGAGGTCAAATACAAAGTAATGACCAAGGTCATGTTGCGGTTCAAAGTGTGATGGATGAACGACTGTGGACGACGACGACGACGGACGACAACAGACCACGAACAAAGTGATCCCAAAGAGTCTGCCTGGTACACAGACTACACAAAAACTTACCTTTAATCTATTAAACTGCCACGTTTTGCTCAGAAAGCTTCCTAAATGTGCTACTATATACGTTTGTTGTGTCGTCGTATATGCATCTTGCCTAACCAATCATCGAAATGCTGATTTCATATAATGTACAGTTTGATCATTCGTTTCTTTAACGTCGTCGTGAATATTATTTTATAAACACACTTCTTGGAAACATGTATGTTAGTTATATAATTAAGCTAGACACTGCCCTTTTAAAGTGTTTTAGGGGCTACATCAGGTCACATGTTAACGAACACATCTTAAGTACCGTTTCAAGCTTAGACTCAACGCTCACATCTTTAACTGTAACCTTTTTCAGTAATGTTTTTCATAGGGAAATTTTCAGGACAGTTGTAGTTTTTGCTGATCTATATTTTCCTAAAGTTTCAGGTAATTCCGAATTCATTAAATATGATTGAAATAATTTCAGTTTTGAGCTTGAGAATGAATTATGAATTAAATTTGTGAAATTGGGGCCAGAAGATAATAATAGGGCTTAAATATGACCCTTATTTACAGGACATTGATTCTGCACAGTGATATGAACTGTCATAGGTTACAAACCCCGGGTTTAATTTAAGCATGTTACGGCGGATTTCCGTGGTCCGAGTATTATCTTTCATATCCCATCCAACCCCTTCTCCTAGAAGCGAAAACGGGGTTGGCTTCGGTATAATATAAAACCTTAATTTCGGCTTACAAACGTTTGCATATTGTAAATTAAAACATTTAATAGGTAATTTTAAACAGCTTATCGCATTTTCTTCAGAAAAACATTCTTTTAAACGTGTTTAATTGTCAAAATATCCGTTATAAAAACCTGCTAAGCTTTCCCATCGCTTAATGGAATTAAGGCGTGGACACGTAATGCATTCCAAATCTAATATGAATACAAACTGTAGACCTGCGCACCTCGATACTAACACCATATGTTGATCAATATGACATGTTTTATCATGAATTTGAACATTTTAAAATGTGTTAGATAATTATAGATAAAAGTCTGATGTATCTCCATTGTAAATCATTTAAATAGGAATGATTTTATGATTTAATGATTTTAAATTGGTTTAAATTGCATTCAAGTTCCTAGTTCAGAAAAGCATGTTCGTTTATAAAAGTGCACCACGTATACTCACGGTCAAAGAAAACGCAACACAAAACAAATTATTTTAAAAGTTAAAATTCGAGGTATTTTGTACAAAATATGATATAATCCATACAACATAGTATAGTGTTACGTGCATATATGGAGTCAGTACCTACCACATTGTTGTTTGGAAATACACGTGCATTTTACGGGTTTCTTCAGATACATCGCACAAAAAAATTATTTTCTCCGAGAGGTCATTGCATAAAACCTTCATACGTTTTAAAGGCCATTAAAATCAACTGAAGTATATTAAGAGACAGATTAATGCATGTTGGAATTACTGGAACAGTTTTCTTTTTAAGATTACCCATACTAAACAATGTTAAATGACAAGGTAAATAACTACGTAACTGCTTATCAAAAAAGCCTACCAACAAACATATAAGACAAGTTAAGTATCAAGATAAAATACTTAAAAATAAAACGTACTGGTTCATCAGTTTTTTCAAAATGGTTTGCAAATAATCCAACAGAGTAAACACAGGACTTAATGGTGCGGTTTCATTGACCGTCAGTATACTTTACAACTACTAGTTTATCATAAACGTCTTAGAGTTGAATATGTGAGTAGTCGAGCTACTTACCAGGGGCGTAGCTGTGCCTAAATAAGTGTGTAGGCACAAGGTCTAGTGGGGTCCGGGGGCATGCCCCCACGGGACCTTTTTTTTCCAGAAGGTAGCCAAAACCCTGACTTCTGACGGTATTTTAAGCGCTTTCAAGCTTTTTTATTCTGCGATTTCGCAAACAAAAACTTCGGAACAGAACAAAACAATCTTGCTTTGTGAAAAGCGTTTGATTTTTTTCACAATCAAGGTGTGTTTGGTTCCGAAAGACCGCGAGCGAAAACAGTTCCGACTTTTATTTTCTGAAAAGACCACGAGTAAAAATTGATACCCCTCCACCCTCTACCCCACTCAGTTGCTATTGCATTTTTGGCATTTTTTTTTTTTGATTTCTGGGGACAATGTATAGGCACGTGCCTACAGTGCCTATATAGCTACGCCACTGCTTGTTTGTTAAGTTTTACCGCAATAATAACAGTATAACGCAATGTAATATAAATCAATAAAAATATATCAGAAAGAAAACCATTTCCAAGACATCGTATGTATTATATCCGCATGTAATTGACACACATGCCTATAGTGGAGTTCGAGGATTTATTGAGCATTTAATTAAAGAGGTAGCTGGGTAAGTAATGTCTACGTGTCTTGTCGTAGTGCGTGTTATAATGCAAAACTATCGGCCACGCATGCATTAGAATGCTTTTCTTTTTACAAACTTATATCAATCTCAACCCCTTTTGGTGTGAACATGTAGCATCTCTCGAAATAATCTTCAAACGGTATTCAGTCAAAGAAGAAAACTTACCTCGTTTACTGATTCGAAGTATTGTTCTTCTACTTTGTTTAATTATGACGCAAATAAACCGGAGTCATTAAGAGAAC
Organism: Cyrtodaria siliqua; assembly: GCA_037043455.1. Taxonomy (NCBI): domain Eukaryota; kingdom Metazoa; phylum Mollusca; class Bivalvia; order Adapedonta; family Hiatellidae; genus Cyrtodaria; species Cyrtodaria siliqua. The sequence goes on along the minus strand of JAWPHD010001104.1, from coordinate 214,712 downwards.
CAGATGGAACTTGCATTAAACATACAGCATGCATGTGCTATAACAAGAACGTTGGATTCTGGAGTTATATTAACGAGGAACCAGAAGCTGATTGTAACAATATACGATAACGTATCGTATGTAACTCCAGAGTCCAGTGTTCTTGTTATAACACATGCATGCTGTATGTTAAATGCGAGTTCCACCTGGTTCTCTTAATGACTTACAGACGTCCACTCTCTTATTGTCCACGGCGTCACACTTTCCAGTAGGGCGTATGCCAGGGTTTGTTGTCCGTTCGGTAATGTTAGCTCTCTAGCACGTTCATTTTGTATCTGATCTTGTCCTACATCTCAGAAGCCATAAGTGCCAAACAATCTCAGAAACCACAAGTTGATGGTATATGTTATCACTGTCTTAAAGTTTGGTATCAGCTGGGCCATTACGGAGGCATGTGGAATGATATTACCATACACTGCACTAGAATATGTTTACCACTCGCAGGCTTCAAATTTGATATTGTCCATATGACAAGATACTCGGACAATCTTTGAAATAAACGATATCCCGCCGTTAATAAATATGAGCAAAATACAACCAGAGACATAAACTGGATTCAGTGGTTATAGTTTCATTTTATACAGATCTTCCTATTATCCTTTTCCTGAAAAGTCCCTTGGCCATTGTTGTTTGAAGAGAAGAAAAAAATCACAAGATTCTAGAAACATGATAAACGAAAGACGGCAGGCTCCGAGCGATACTAGAAACTATTTGCTGAAAATGTTTGTAACATTAGTAACTAATGTTCTGACCTGCTATCCTAGTAATGTCCGTATCCGAATGTAACATCTAGAATGTAATTACAGTGTCATTACAAGTGTTATTACGCGATTTTATCATATATTTCGCTATAAATACGTTTTGTTTTGAATATACGATACGACATAGACCTAGCTAGTCATATCAATCAGGATTTAGTTGCCGGTCAATAAAGATTTATCACACTCGCGAAATAAAGGGTAAAATATGTCATATCATGGAAATAACCGAATGTTCTTTACGACTGTTTCAGCGAAAGGATACGGAAATTATCGATTAGTTACGATTATATACGATTTGTCACGCGTATGGTTTGCCGTCTGCATTCCGTCATGTTTTCGCGCCAGATTATTGGCTATACATCTACATCTACATGTGTACGTTGAACTGTCATCTTTGACCATAACTCAACCGAAATGACTTCACTAGTAATGCTAAGAAGATGAAATAAAAGATATGACATATAGATAGAAGTAAAATAAAGAAATAAATAAGGCATAATACACGGACAATAAAGAGAGTTTAACACATTTAAAATAAATTCAATGATATAAGAACCATCCTTAGATGAAATAACCACTTATGACCATTCATTTTCTTAATTAGACAATTTCAAATTCAATGGCATTCATTTTAAATCAATTTTTCGGAACAAAATCAATATCGTGGGGATCTACACTTACGCGACAGAAGTGAACACATCAGAATGGGATTACATCTATTAATAACATTATTTTTTCTCCCTGGAAAACAGTGTAGTAATTTAGCTGAAGTTGACAGTTCAACAAAATCATAGCTAAAGTGTAGGATAAACAGAATAAACAATATTTCGTTTCATATCACATCATAATCAAACCCTCGATCCATATCAGCCCTCGATCTAAAGCTCTCGGGCTGATAGGTGTCTCAGGGCTGATATAGGGTGTGATATGAAAATACCCATTTATTATTCTCAATATATCACAATCGTTTAAATTGCTACACGGCATATTATTATTTTTTTAAATCGCGCGCTGTCCCGTTATTTTAGCTCTACTGGACAAGGGCCCAGTAGGGTTTATGCGATGGTTAGTTGTTCGTCGTCCGTTCGTTAATATTTTGATGTCAACTCTCAGGCATAGTATATTATATAGAGTGGAGTCTTGGTGTGGAGTCTTGGTGTGGAGTCTTGGGTGGAGTGCAGAGAATAATTGGAATGACATTGGAGTCACATTTTGGATTGATCTTGGAGTCAAATTTGGAGTGAATATTTTGGAGTTAATTTTTTAGTCTAAACTATATGTCTTAATTTCCCTTACAATTAATAACTTTTTAGAAACTAATACATTTACATGGGTTACTTCATTTGCACATACAATTATTTATTTATTAAATAATTCTTTAAAATGCATGTGTCTATTAAGCTACCCAATTTCAACAACTAAATCCAAAACTGCACATCTAATTTTAGCTTGGGCACTGTTACTACATATTTTAAATGAAAAATCCATGTTTGTGGAACAGTTAGGCTGAGAGAGCTCTAAATTCCCATAAACTTTAATGCTTTTTGTTTTCAGTCTCTATGGTATGACTAACATATTGGACATATTGGAACCCTGTATACCCCTGACACTATATGTCAGTGTCCTGACCTAAGATTAGTTGGTCCCTCGGGACTAGTTTTATGTCAAGCCAAAGGGTCATTGCTTCAATACTGGGGTTAATGTTTGGGTATCCAAGAAATATAAAAAGATCAGACAGGGAAAGTAGCATTCAAGGAGGACAGTCAACCACAAAACACAGAAACAAACACACAAACAGACAAACAAGAAGGCAAACGTAATATTAAATGCAAACGACATCACAAACACAAAAGGGTTGCCAATAGGGCTACCGCCTTGGAACGGTCAGTGGCACACTTGCCCTACTGTCATCCCATTAAAACAGGACAGAGTAAATAAAGAAATCCCCGCCATGATCTAATCTCTAACCAACAAGGCAGCATCAATAGGCAATATAAGTAAAACACAAATACTCTCATGTAAATATAATACAGAAAAAACAACACCTAGAAAGCCACAATGAAGGTACTCAATGACTTGGCAGAAGCCAGAGCAACAAGAGAATAAACCATTAAGGGCACGACAAGAAAGATCATAGACAAACATCAAACGCCACCGTCCCAATGGGCTTTAGGTAGGAGTCATCATAGGGTCCATAGCCTGTCCGATCATCGTACAATTAAAGAGGAAAGCATAGTGGCGAACTGTAAAAGGGTCCACCACCAAGCATGCAGTACGTTGCAAAATGATAGGGTCATAACCTCTTTTGATAAACTTTTTAACAAGTTTAACAAAAATAGTATGAAAGCGATCATGACCAAGAATCTTACGACGTTTATAAATCACATCACCATAGAAGTCAGGTTGTGATAGTCCTTGTCATTACAAGTTCATTTATGTTGTTTTTAGATGGTCTGTCGCTCACATTAAGACTAGCACATGTCTAATGGGACAATGCAGCTGTACTGAGTATGTTAGGAACTGTGTACCTTGCGAGGGTCATTCAGAAATATTAAATTGATAATTATCCAAAATATTCACTCCAAATCTGACTCCAAGGTCACTCCAACTATTCATTCCACCCCACTCCAACTCCAAGACTCCACACCAAGACTCCACTCTATATAATATACTATGCCCAACTCTCGAGCACTTTCCTTGTTCATTGGCCACAGTCTTTATATCGATGAAGGCTCAGAAAAGTTCGAAATCCACCAATATCGGAAATAAACATCAGAATTATGGTCCTTGATTTAATGAAATATGTTGTCAAAGCTCAAGCTCCTTCCTTTTGCGACCGATCTTTACCAAACGTAGCCAAGGTCTTAATATCGATGAAAGCTTGAACTAGTTCGAAAAACACCAATATCGGATACTAACATCTGAGTTATGGCAATTGATTTGATGAAAAATGCTACATTTACACTCCTGCAAACAAAGTTTGGGGGATATATAGGAGTCAGAATTGTTGACTAGTAGACTGTCGGTCTGTTCAAAATCGTGTTCTCACTATTTCTTTAAGACTTTAGGAAACTTTGTAAGAAGCATCAGCATGAAGTGGAGATGCGCTTAACATCATCTCGTTCCGGTTCGATGATTTTTTACGGAGTTACGGACTTTTGAATATGTTCACACACAAATCTTTTCACCGCTATTTCTCCATAACCCTTTGATGAATTTTCACCAAACTTTGATAGACGCGTCAGTATGACGTGGAGATACGCATAATATCTCGTTCCAGTTCGAATATTTTGACGCAACTATGTCACTTTGAACAGTTCTACACAAAACTATTGTCCGCGTTTTTTGTCCAAAACCCTTGACGGATTTTTAGCTGACCTGAGTGCTCAAGGGTGAAATATTGTGACCACTCTTCATCCGGCGTCCGTCGTCTGTCGTCCGTCGTCAACATTTCGTTTGTTTACACGATAAAGGCCACATTTCTGGAGCAATCTTAACCAAACTTGCACAGATACAGATTGTATAGGACTATAATATCTCGGACGAGTCCGATAATGGGCGAGATAGGACCAATAACACCAGAGTTATGGCTCTTGAATAAGCAAAAAATGCAGTTTTTCATCTTGTTTACACGATAGAGGCCACATTTCTTGAGCAATCTTTGCCAAACTTGCACAGATTGTATATGACCATAAGATTTCGGAAGAGTTCGATAATGGGTAAGATCGGACGAGTAACACCAGAGATATGGACCCTGAATTAGCAAAAAATACAGTTTTTCATATTGTTTACAGGTTTTATATCATACCGAAGCCAACCCCGTTTTCGCTTCTTAGAGAAGGGGTTGGATGGGGTATGAAAGATAATACTCGGACCACGGAAATCCGGCATAACATGCTTAAATTAACCCTGGGGTTTGTAACCTATGACAGTTCATATCATTGTGCAGAATCAATGTCCTTGTAAATAAGGGTCATATTTAAGCCCTATTATTATCTTCTGGCCCCAATTTCACAAATTTAATTCATATTTCATGCTGAAGCTCAAAACTGAAATTATTTAAATCATATTTAATGAATTCGGAATTACTTGAAACTCTACGCAAATATAGATCAGCAAAAACTACAACTGTCCTGAAATTTTCCCTATGAAAAACGTTACTGAAAAAGGTTATAGTTAAAGATTTGAGCGTTGAGTCTAAGCTTGAAACGGGCCTTAAGTGTGTTCGTTAACATGTGTCCTGATGTAGTCCCTTAAACACTTTAAAAGGGCAGTGTCTAGCCTAATTATATAACTAACATACATGTTTCCAAGAAGTGTGATTATGAAATAATATTCACGACGACGTTAAAGAAACGAATGATCAAACTGTACATTTATATCGATGAGTGGTTGGGCAAGATGCATACATGACGCACAACAAACGTATATAGTAGCACATTAATAAGTACGAGAAAGCTTTCTGAGCAAGTCGTGGCAGTTAAATAGATTAAAGGCAAGTTTTTGTGTAGTCTGTGTACAAGGCAGACTCTTAGGGATAACTTTACTCGTCGTCTGATGTCGTCCGTCGTCGTCGTCGTCTGCAGTTGTCCATCCATCACACTTTGAACCGCAACATGAACTTCATAAACATATTTATCTTACGCACACAAGTCCAATAACTAACTATGACTTCCATTTCGGCAGAGTTATGGCCCTGTTAATAAAACGTCAATCTACAACTTTACCTACTGTGCATTTCAGGGTGCCTAGACGTCGAATATTAATCGAGATATTTTTTTATTACTTTCTATATGTTTTCATACCTGATATGATTGAATAGAATGAAAACGGATGCTTCTGAATCTGTTTGCAATCTTCGAGTAGCCATCCTCTAAGCTTCGCAAAGCCGAAAAATCATTTTGACCCCCACTGTTTACATGTAATTTATTGACAGACGAAAATCAAAATGGCGACGGCGGAACATTCCATTTTTCTAGGATAGGGTGACTTAAAAATTCAGTTGACAAATAGTGGTGTAAAGAATAAAATATAAACGCAGTATACTATTTACCTGCATTTTATTTGCTAGATATAAGGTTTTTCATTAAATAAAAGGTAAGTGTGACCGATTGCTGGAGGTGTTGAACATTGAACAACAACACCACACTGTAGACCTATGTTTTACTTGGTACATCCGAACCCTAGAAACAGACATGCGCAGACGACAATTTCTAAAAGTGATGCCGTTATATTGTTTTAATTTTTACAATGTAAACAATAGGGGTCAACATGAATTTTAGGCTTTGTGAAGCATAACGGATGGATATGGCAAGATTGTAAACAGATCCAGGAGCGTGGTATTTTCCCAATTCCTAACATTCTAATCATGAAAGAACATTCTATTTAGTGATCCATTACACATACTATTTCAGATGTCTATCAAATTCATATTATAATATTATACAATACAGATGGCAAATTAAAAACATGTTCATTTTGTGTCATGATGACTAGTTTATCTAGTGCTCAAATCTTTCATGATAAATGTGTTTTGATTGTTGACAATTGCCAAAAAAAATCTAATATCTATACACTGTTTGTTTATTTTTATCATATTCATTCCCTTAATATTTTCCTATATCAATTTGAAGCAGATATTCCATTTGAATTAATAAAACAACGCTTGATTGACACATATCACCAAAGTTGGTACTCAAATATCAATAACTTTAGAATCATACTGCCGCTATAAACACAGTTTAGATATGGAAAAATATTTGAACCTATTAGATGATAATAAATTCCGAATAGCGCTCTGCAATATTTAGAGACTCTCCTCTCACAATTTAGCTATTGAAAATGGTGGATATCTTAATATACCGCGAGAAAATAGGAAATGTACCCAAAATATAGTAGAAAACGAAAACCATTTTTTGCTTGTATGTCCAATATATGTGCACCTAATATAGAAATATTTTAAACCTTAATTCTGCAAATCGCCCACGATAAGCAAATTTGATGCGTTAATGTCTAATAACTCGAACAGAACAATTATAAACTTATCAAAATATTTTTCTTAATCACTTAAACTTCGAAACGAAATGCAAGTTTAAATTTCTTTACAACTTTTCAACCTTTTTTTTTCATTTAAGCTATTTCGCTTCTCTGTAAACTTCAATGTAGATTTTGTATGCCATGTTTTTTTGTGTTTTTTTTTCTTATTTTCTCCTATTTTTTCTTTGATGTTCTCACTGTATTGTATATGTATTGTGTGTAGGCTATAAATGTTGTACTTAATGTTTAATGCTGAATAGAGTTATTATTATTTATTTTATGATAAGCAATGAAATACTGTATTTTATCAGTGAAATAAAAGTGTTATTCAACACTGTGGAATATAGAGTTTTATTTCCACAGTAGCTGCCGGGACTACTTTTTTAATGTACAACCAACACAAATGCACATTAACACGACGATATTCCTACTGTTATACTGTTAAATCCACTGTTTATTTTTTTTTTTTTTTCTATGACGTTAACGGTTTTAAAAAAAGTGACGTCATGTAACGTTTCGTTACGTCATCGTAAACAGGGCGCGTAGCCAGGTGTGTAAAATGGCTTAGTTACTGAAATTGCTTAAATAATTGTTTGTAAAATCATAAAATAAAAATAAAATTTGTTGTTTTGTCGTGAATAACATATTTTATTTCATCTCGAAGTTAGAAAACCTTTATATTTCGCATTCGTGAAAATATAAAGTTTTCTCACTTCTCGATGAAATAAAATATGTTATTTACTCCAAACAATAAATATCCTCTATATATATATGTATATTATGTTACTGTTTCATTAATTTTCCTTATCCATGAAAACAAATACACAGAGAAGAACACTCATTTTCTAATCGACCGTTCAACATTTACTGATCGATGCCAATGATTAATTTGTTTGTGACGCTCCCTTACTCTGCCGCTGACATAATTGCTCGTCGCGGACATATTTGACAATTACGTGTGGTCCAATATGTCCGCGGACAGACTGGCACGTTGCAGACATATTATTATTGTTAAGGCATATTTACATCTTCGAAATTGTTTATATGTGTTTTATTAACTATATTCACCGATTACCGTGCAATACGTGGTCCGAGTATTAACTATCATACCCTAGCCAACCACTTCTCAAAAAAGCGGTTGGTTGGGGTATGAAATAAAACCTTAATATCGGTTTGAAAATGTGCATATTGTAAAATTAAAAATAAAAATAGGTAATTTTAAACAGGTTAAGGTCTTTTTTTCAGTAAAAATGGTTTTAAACATGTTTTATTGTCGAAATATCCCTTAAAAAATCATGCTTATATAAGCTTTCCCATCGCTTAATGGAATTAAGGCGGGACTACGTAATGGGTAACTGTATTGTTTATCAAACATTTCATACACTCATTATATCTTATCGGTTGTGTAAATATCAGGACAGTTATTTGAAATTGGCACTTTTGTATACATTGACTAGTACGCTTCAATTCGATAATTATTGCTTGCATTATTTAAAAGTGACTTATAGGCCTATCGGGCCGGGTGTTTTTGTAACTGTTCTTGTACAGTGTATAATTTATATTGTCATACACATGCCACTATAATAAAATATTTACTTACTTACTTTTTGGCATCATACAGACACTCCTCGGCAATTGTGAAGTATTTATTGGACATTTAATGGACACCCGGCAATCGTCCGGCAATCGTGAAGTATTTATTAGGCATTAAATGAACAAACAGCAGTACTGAAGTATTCATTTGGCAATTTAATGGGCATCCGGCAATTGTAAAGTATGAATTAGGTATTAAATGAACAAACAGCACCACTGAAGTATTTATTAGGCAAATTAATGGACACCCGGCAATCGTAAAGTATGAATTAGACATTTAATGGACAAACATCAGTCGTGAAGTAGCATTAAGCAGTGAATCGACAAACGGCAATCATGAAGTATTCTGTTACGTATTTAAGCGGCAATCGTCAAACAGTTGAGCTTTACTTTAAATTCTTAATAACAGTTAACAAAGAATAAATTTTATCAATAACAGGTAACGTTAAATTGACCAATTTAACAGATAAAAGTTAACATTAGTTTACAATAACAGTCAACGAAATATAAATGTCGCCAATAACTGCATAACAGACATAAATACCCCTTGCCCCCAAACCACAACCCGCCACACTGCTGTGTTAGATTACCACCACTCCCATCACCCCCATCACCCCACCACCACCACCACCACCACCACCAGACACAACACTGCTGTGTTAGTTTACCACCACCCCCACAACCACCAACTACACCCTCAGCCACACTGCTGTGTTAGATTACCACCACCCCCACCACCCACCACCACCTACCACCCACCACACTGCTGTGTTATATTACCACCACACACACCACCACCCACCACCACCTACCACCCACCACACTGCTGTGTTATATCACCACCACCACCACCACCACCACCACCACCTCACCAGCCACACCGCCACCACCCTCAACCATACTGCTGTGTTAGATTACCACCATACCAACACCACCCACCCACCACCCTCTACCACACTGCTGTGTTAGATTACCACCATCCCCACCACCACCACCCACCCACCCACCACCCTCAACCACACTGCTGTGTTAGATTACCACCATCCCCACCACCACCACCAACCCACCACCCTCAACCAGACTGCTGTGTTAGATTACCACCATCCCCACCACCACCACCCACCCACCCACCACCCTCAACCAAACTGCTGTGTTAGATTACCACCTACCCCACCACCACCACCCACCCACCCACCCACCACCCTCAACCACACTGCTGTGTTAGATTACCACCATCCCCACCACCACCACCCACCCACCCACCACCCTCAACCAAACTGCTGTGTTAGATTACCACCTACCCCACCACCACCACCACCCACCCACCACCCTCAACCACACTGCTGTGTTAGATTACCACCTACCCCACCACCACCACCCACCCACCACCCTCAACCACACTGCAGTGTTAGATTACCACCACCCCCACCACCACTACCCTTAACCACACTGCTGTGTTGATCTAAATGCCTTCATTTATTGAAAAAATGCAAGTTTTGAAAGCCAAGTTCACGCTTTTGTTTATTTTTCACGCTATGCTTAATCAGTTGATTATCGATGGCGCACTCTTATCGAAAGTGTTCTATAAATTAAATTAATTAATTGTGTATTTAATCCGTTGTTTTACAATATAATACGTTTCGTGGAACATTAAAGTCGGTGCTCTTTGAAGATTGGCAAAAACGTAAATTCATTTATCTCAGTTGATGTCCAGACTTCATCAAACAGATTATTTTGTATTGGGCACCATTTAAAATATCAGTGCTTGGTATAAAAAATCTAATTATTATTATCGAGAAATAAACTGATTGTAAAGACTATATTTCATGATATCAAAAATCGATTTTTTAAAACAAACATACACTAAATGAAAAAAGAAACGCAACTCGGGAATTTCCGCTATATAATTTATATACTGCACACTTAATTCCACGTAATATCCAAAGAAAATCCCGAGATGTTTTGTAAAAAGAGGCTTGCAGCTAGTTAGAGAAAGGACACAACTGCGCTGCTGTAGACTTTATAATCACAGTACGCTTTTTAACACGAAATTCGGAAATGTTGATGTTCCACTTTGAAAATTTCAGCCATTTCAGTACTGTAGATTGAAAAACCGTTACATCATTAGTTTGAGCCAAACGCGTAGTCTGTCAATAACGAAACATTGAAGGGGTAATTGTCGGTGTGTTATGTGTTGTTTTAGTGTGTTTGTCCGAAGGAAAAGTATAATGTAGCCAAGTACCATTCGATTAACATCAGCATATTAAACACTCAGTACATTTGAAAACGCACATCTTTTTGCTGATGAAATTTATTATGATCCCATAAAGCTACAACAACAAAATTTTGTAGTAAATTGTGTGTGACCACCTCGAGCGTTTAACAATGCCTGGCACCTTCGCTCGAGTGGTCACACGCGATATTAACTTTGTGACTTTGGTTTATGAAGTGGGTAACTTTGAATAAGTAAAAATACATGAATTTATTTTCTGTACGATATTGATGAAATTTGGCAAATTAATAAAATAAAGATGATATATGAATACTACAAAATGTTGTTGTTGTAGCTTTATGGGATCATAATAAATTTTATCAGCAAAAAGATGTGCGTTTTCAAATGTACTGAGTGTACATACACTATATAGAGGCAATTCCCCAGTTACAGTTATTTTTTATTTTAGTATATATATTGCGATGTACAATGGAAGCCTTCATTTGCTCATCAAAGTTGAACTGTGATAAGACAATTGTGTCGGTTCAAAAATTTGGATACAAATAGAATTAATTCAATATTTAAATACACTAAATCATGTTCTTCGAATAAATGTAAATAAGGATTAAAATGTTTCTTAATGGTATTGATTACTATGTATTTTAAAAAAAATATCCACAGGAGTTAACATTATTGCATCATAAACATGCTCTTGCTAAATCTAGAAGTGATGTAGCACACATTCGTTTAAAAACTTGAATTTAGAAACATTTAGAAATATGGCAAAATAATCTGTTTTCGTTTGGCCACAAGGGCATGCTATATTTATTATAACAGTATTACAATAGTGAAATAAATATGTAAATGAAGGATGAATCGTCGTTCATTCTTTTCCGTTCAGCTCGAAGTAAATCGGATTGTTCTCGCCTATTTCCGTAACCGTTTAAATATCGTTGTTCGGCGTCGTACGGAGAAGACTGAGTCAACATAATACGTCATCACGTAAACATACGACGTCATCGTACGACAACGTCATATATAGGCAGCTGCACTGATGCATGTTGCTTATGAGGCATTTTAGGAGTTATGCTACAAAGAATCTCACATTCGTGCCTATTTAATATTGAATTTATTAAACTCCTTGGATAAAATTGATATGATGATCGGCACAGTTTCACATTATGTACTTTTATCCAACTCTTTTAATAAATTCAATATCTAACAGGTACTCATGTAAGATCCTTTATGTATTAATCGGGTGGAGGATGATAAACATGTTTTACTGCATTGTCCCATATATGAGAATAAAAAAGAGATGATATACATTGTCCAAACACTTGAATTATTTTCGGATTAAGAAACTTGTGTTTACTTTTACAATGTTATGATAAAAGTAACTGCCAATACCTGCCAAATCCATTACGTGGTCCGGCCTTAATTCCATTAAGTGACTGAAAAGCTTATATTAGCAGGATTTTATTACGGATATTTCGACAATAAAACACGTTTAAAAACAATTGTTACTGGATAAATGCGATTAACTGTTTAAAATTACATATTAATGTTTAATTTTGCAATATGCAAACTTTTTAAGCCGAACTTAAGGTTTTATTTCATACCCCAGCCAACCCCGTTTTCGCTTCTTGGAGAAAGGGTTGGATGGGGTATGAAAGTAAACACTCGGACCACGTAATGTAAGAAGTACTAAGCAATGTGTATTAATTATCTTGCTCAAGTATAAATGACATGGCCACGGCGAAGATAGAACCCACGTCCTCTCGATCTGAAATCCGACGCTTTACCACTATAGACCACGCACTCCACTTACTATGTGTTTGCATCCATTTGGATAGGAATATGGGTTGTAGACTAAAAAGCTATAGATAACGGAGGTCTATGTGAAATGCAAGAGTGGTATATGACCATGTATCATATACATATTACCGCATATCGGGTCGATTAATGGGAGACATTAGCAACCTGTAGATTACCTCCCTTCTAGCCTTATCTGGTCTTGGCATTTGGTTTTCTATACGTTTATCATTGTATTACATTAAGGCGGTGCACGCTTTTCAATTATTTATTGTATGCATATGGTAATTTCAAACAGTATAATTTTCATAAATATATTTATACTTGAATGGGTATTTCCCAACCCCGTTTTTCCTACTTGGATGGGGTATGAAAGTTAATACTCGGACCACGTAATGACAACAGATATGTCTCAAAGTAAAAGCAGAAGTTTATAATAAATAAGCATTTGCTGCTACTAAGTTTATATCAAATAGGATTTGATAGGATCATTGATGCTTTAGCTGTCGCTTAATAGCGTTTATAAAGAAATATAAACTTTGAGGTTTAGCCCTCGGAAGCGCAAATATTCGTCTTCAATGTTTTAAAACATACATTTTTAGAGCAGTTTTAAACATTTATTTTTCTATTATGATAATATTAAATAGTGCTGGAATGGCAAGAAATCCTTCAATTTTAACTTTATAAATGAGTTAATTGTATAATGAACATACTTTAATTAATTTATACTGTATGTATGCATCTGCCGTCTCTTATTTTTCGGTATGTAAATGCATATATGCATTTAATCTGTTTATATGATTTGTATTTTAGATTGCAATGTCATGTGATGAGAAGTTAATAAAATGTCTGTCTGTCTGTCTGTATTTCATACGTGCACTACAGTACCTGTAAAAATAGTTATTCTAATTAGTTAATCTTATTTCGTTACATGTCTTGTAATATTGTAGCATGGCCACTGACAATTCCCTTTGTAGTAGCACAGGTGTAAATCGTTTAATTGAAAATAACGCCTGTCAGAATAAATGGTGTACTACACCTACCAGTTATTGGAAGTTAGATGGACATGCTACACAACAAATAGAATATGGTTTCATCTCCTTGGTTAATTTAAACCCCTCGATGGGCTAAGCCCATCTCGATGTTTAAATTAACCAACTCAATGAGACCATACTCTATCTATTACTTAAATTATGTTTTTATCAGAGATTTGTTATCACGCATAATTAAACTTTATCGTTTTAACACGAAACACACTACGATATATTTACAAAGAACTCAGCAATCCGTTCCAGAGGGTATCGTATTTGGATAGTGTGTGTTTATTTGTCAAATATTAATTTTGGAGAATGTTTCAGAATACATGGCGTTATGCGATTAAAGTGAGGTAAGGTTGTCCAAGTATCTTAAACATTAATCAGATCAGATTATGTGAGTGCAAAATAACGGATTTGTATTTTTGAAAAGGGGAATAACTATCATTGACGTGTGACGACTGACGTTTTTTTGTGTACACAGGTTATCCGTGTTAATCCTTACTATACATATATAATGGATAGAGCGTCCGGCTCGCATGCTGGAGGTCGCGGGTTCAGTCCCAGGCCGGGTCATTCCAAAGACTTCTTAAACAGGTACTGTAGTAGCTGCCTTGCTTGACTACTCGGCTTTGTGTCAGTATAATGTGACTGGGTGGGTAATCATGTCATGTGTCTACGGCGTGGTATTTCAGTGTAGCAGTAGTTTAGGTCATACTACACCAATTCATTTGCCATAGGCCTACCTTATAGCTCTAAGCTCTGTACTGAGTTCCCTAATATAGGAAGCTATATTTTTTTATTACTTGTTTTGAAAGACCTATCTTAGTTTTATCAAAAAAACAAACAGAAGCCATACATTGAGTATGTTTTGAAAAAGCTGTTTGGGTCGGATGGTGCTGACCCACCTACTTGCATGTAGAAACATGAGGAAAATGTAAAATATACTTCTTTCTTTGATTATGCAACACATTATGAATACATTGCACAAATGTATGATTTAACCTTTATAAGTACTCTTCAAAAGTTGAATTTTAATGTTTTAGCAAGATTTTTTGGGTTGATTACCTTGACAACCAATCAAAATTAAGAGATTCTGTGTAATAGCTCCGAATTTACCCTGGAACTTTTACCCTGCCCGTTGATTGGTTGGTAATTGGTGTAGTCTAGAGAATGGAGCTCACTACTACAAGTAGACACCGTCTTGATATCACTGAAGGTTTGTTAAAAGCGACTTTAAAGGGACACATGGCAATCTTGAGTTTTATTCAAACATTAAAATTTGCTCCTCAATTTACTTATCCTGCGTCATTTTGACTTTAAAACTGCTTGTATATAATTAAATAAAAAATTGAGATTTCAACTTTCTTCAACAATTTACCTAATTTTTAAATATATTACTGGTGCAATATTATAAAAAGATAGTAATTTGCAAAAATAATTTGCTTTGAACTATTCTAACAATTAATATTAATGATTGAACAAATGCAAATTAAGAGGAAAACTAACGGGACGCCGTGAGTTTTTAAAAATCAAGATTGCCATGTGTCCCTTTAAACCCTATACGTGACTATGTAAGAAAGATGGATGACTAAGTTTTACAAATCATAGGTAAATTTAGTCAGTGTTCAAAACCGCCGATAAGTATTGGACAGATTTTTTAGAGGACTGACTGATGCAGATCAATAATATACCAAAATAACACAAAAAGCAGATAACCAGCTATGCCTTATATACAAATGTATTTACTATATAAATGGCGCCTTAAACCCTCTATCAAAGACATAATATCATAGAACTTAAAAGATTGTTCCGAAAGATAAACTTAAGATGTATATAGTCTATATATTTAATTCTATTGCTGACAAATCTGCCTTCAAGCAATAACATGGCATTTTGGCATTGTCTGACGCCGAAAAGGTTTAAAATGTAACCGACCTATTTATTTAAACAGTTTGTGGCTTAAATGCCTTCAAACACGTTGCATCAAGTACCAGAAATAGTGTTGGCAATTTATTTCCCTGTTAAATGCCTAAACGAAATAAAAATTGATTTTCCTGCTATAAACTGAGTTATTTATACAGTGATGTAGGTATTATGGTGATACCGCTCTCGTTTCTAGAAAATACAAACATATATCGAGTTACTTCGATCACGACCCATAGTAGCAGTTGTTTAAGGTGTAACACGCCCATTGATTGTTGCATTGAGTTGTGTGTGAATTAAAATTTAAATACCATGTTGTCATTCATATCCAGGACCAAATTAAAAATGAATAACTTACATTCTCATCGCAAATGACACATATGCTGCCAACAAATCCACAGAAATATGGGGGTCATGTATCTTCTAAGAAAGAACTTGTCTCATGAATGAATGCTCCCTTTAAAAACATAAACACTGAGATGCCATAATATTGTATTCATACACTCATTTCCATATATTAAGCAAAATAAATTAAAACTCACAATTTTAACATGACAATGCTTGAAAAATGTAACAAATTGATCAACAATGTGATATAAACCAAAAATGGCACTTTAAATTAGTGAAAATGCCTTTTTTTACAAAAAGAAATGAGAATTATTTATTGAATCCATTATGCGACTACCCCAGGCCGACACTTCCTGTGTTGCAATGGGTGTGCTACACCTATAAGAATACTTAACTATGAGTGAATTTTCAAAGTAGCTATTCTGACAAAGTCTAGGTTATAGCGCATTAAAGAAAGAAAAGTTTTCGGGAATCGACTAAGAATCGATCAAGATATACGCATTTCAAAAAAGAACAGAGCAGTCGACAGCGACAAAAATCAGCGTACATTTTTCAGTTTTAACCTACCTTAACTGTTTTATAAAATGACATTGGGCATACCTATACTTGAAATAATGGATTAAATGCTTCATATAGTCAATAAACATGAAGAAATCAAGAGGTTTAGCTACCAAAACTGCTCTTTGAATGCAAATTGTGCTGATTTTCATGCCCGAATCCAATTTTTAAGGCAAGTTTTCACTTTTGGTGGCATCATACCTTAACTTGGTAACCCTTCATGAATATATAGGCATCCCAAATAATCCTAAATGCAAGTATGGTATCAGCTTTGTGCTTGAAAGCCAAGTTTTAATGATTGGGCAGCATACTTTGCCTACAGTTCTCTCTGACATTATCTCAGTAAACCAAATTTTAGGGGGTAAGGGGAAGGATTTTGTGGTGTCATACCTATAAAAGCAGGATTTTAAAAATAGTAGTGCTACATTATGATGACAAATACACATATCTACACGTTGATACTAAACAAGCCTAGTTTTAGTGGAAAATGTTTATCTAGGCCATCATTTAAAGACTTGACAAATCTGAAACTCCAAATTACGGCTTTCCGCGGCGGAAAATAGAAAAAAATAATTTAAAACCGGTTTTAAAAGAGTGTAAAGTGTTTTTTTGAAGGTAAATAATCATTCCAAAAGGAAAAATGACAGTTAAGTAAGAATCTGAGAGAAAATGACAATTCACAGATCCCGCCTTATATGTGTAACACGCCCATTGATTGTTTCATTGAGTTGTGTGTGAATTAAAATTTAAATGCCATGTTGTCATTCATATCTAGATGTCGTAGGACTGAGATTGTTATCATTTTGGTTGCGCAAATAAAATAGAAAACTAAATAATGGGTGTTGTCTTTCATTGTACTCCTTAATCTAAAGGTGAAACACCACGTATATATCAATATGTTGAAACCCCATCAATTAATTCGATATGCCTTATATAAACCTTAAATCAGTCGGCTTTTCCAATAGCCTTATTATCAAAGTACCGTTAACACTCAGTAAGACCAATTACTAACCTGTGACCCTTGGCTACACTATGCAATGTTGATTGATGAATGCAACGGTGCGTTGCATTCGCCATCTACACGTTAACCAGTGTCGTCAAGAGTATTTATATGTGAATAAAATATATATATATCTAAGATATGGATATTGTTTCAGGTTAGTGTCATATTTATGTTTCAGTTTGTACTCTGAAATATTGTATTACTTTAAAAGATGCTAATGAATAAGTTAATAACCATGTATTTTACAACTCATTCCCTCATTCCATCAATGTATGCTAAGTGTTCACCATTTGTGTATTTATAATATAATGATGGGCATTCGCCATCTACACGTTGACCAGTGTGGTCAAGAGTATTTTTATGTGAATAGTATATTTTTTTTTAATTTTTTTTATTTTTCTAAAGTATCCATTACATATACCAACAGAGTACATACATCTTATTTTTACATATTGATAACAGTTACATACATACTGCAAACAAGGTATAGTCATACTCATTTTATTCTATTTTATTAAAGGGACACATGGCGAACATGAGTTACATTCAAGTATTAACATAAGTATCTCGGCTATTAAACCTGCCATATTCTATCCAAATGTTCAAGTACACAACTAATGCATTATCATTAAAATTTAGTAATATGTAAAATCAATTTACATGTACCTTGAATTATTTAAACATTTAACTTTAATGACTGAAAGTATGCAGGTCATATTGAAGACCAACAGGACGCTGTGAGTTTTAAACTAATTAAGATTGCCAAGTGTCCCCTTAAATTTAACTCAGCATATGTATACAGTACAGTATCTTATTCTCATTATCTGTATACATGCATCCATAATATATTCCAAAGTACATGTATATACAACTTTACAGACTTGTACACACATAAATCATTATCTACACACTCACCGTATGTATTGTTTTGTATATCCTGTTCTCAAGTATATACAACTTTGCAGATATACAGACAATGTACATACATAAATCATTATCTACGCACTCACTGTATGTATTGTTTGTATATCCTGTTCTCAAGTATATACAACTTTGCAGATATACAGACATATGTACACACATAAATCACTATCTACACACTCACTGTAGGTATTGTTTTGTATATCCTGTTCTCAAGTATATACAACTTTGCAGATATACAGACATATGTACACACATAAATCATTATCTACACACTCACTATATGTATTGTTTTGTATATCCTGTTCTCAAGTATATACAACTTGGCAGATATACAGACATATGTACATACATAAATCATTATCTACACACTCACTGTATGTATTGTTTTGTATATCCTGTTCTCAAGTATATTCAACTTTGCAGATATACAGACATATGTACACACAAAAATCATTATCTACACACTCACTGTATGTATTGTTTTGTATATCCTGTTCTCAAGTATATACAACTTTGCAGATATACAGACATATGTACACACATAAATCAGTATCTACACACTCACTGTATGTATTGTTTTGTATATCCTGTTCTCAAGTATATACAACTTTGCAGATATACAGACATGTACACACATAAATCATTATCTACACACTCACTGTATGTATTGTTTTGTATATCCTGCTATTGAGATAGTAAACTCTTCAGATTATGCATGGATTACTTTTCTTTCCAGTGGGGGAGGGGTGGGGGTAACAATTATACAAAACATTTTCTGGAGCATATATATAACGACAGGAAAAAATTACAAACTTAAAAAAAAGCTAAGAAGTAGACAGCAGTGTTTACTAGGATGATTGTTATGGTGTCCCTGAACTTTGACATAATAAAAAGTCTGTATCTATCTATTTTATTGTCCTATTTTACCAATGTTTATATATCGACTCCACATGGCTTCAAATTTTTGTACTTTTACATTTTTATATGCTATCCACTTTTCCACTTTGTATAAAGATATAATATGTTTTTTAAAGATATCTAGTAATGGGTTTTGCTTTTGCATCTTTTGCTGATATATAAAAAGTTTGGCTTGCATGATAATTTTGCTCAAAGTGATATCAAATTTATTATTTCCAAATAAGATATCTGTTTCTTCCCAAATTGTCAAAGTTATATTACATTTATTTCTAATGTATTCTGCAAGACCTGACCAAAACTGTTTTACAACCTCACAATTCCAAAACAAGTGATGTATGGTTTCAGGTAAAATATTGCAAAAGCTGCACATGCTATTATCTAGAATGTTCATTTTTGTTAGTAAATAGTTAGTTCCCAGAATTCTATGGTTGATTCGATGTTGTAACCAAAGTAATTTTGGATCTTTTGTTATTTTAAACGGTATTGCGTAAATTGTTTCGAAATTATATGAAGGTACTGTTAAAACTTCGTTCTTCCATTTTGTTAATGACTTTGGGTAAATATGTTTTTTAATCAACATATCATAAATTAGTCTACAGCCTTTAGTATGTTTTTGGATTAGTGATAGTATAAGAGGGCGTAATGGGTTTGGACTATTATTGGGTAAATGTGTTATGTTCAATTTACCCAAGTAGTTTCTAATAGCAGTAATAAGACTTTCATATTCTAAGAAATTCGACCTTATGTCATGTCGATTATTAAATTCTCTGTAAGAGTAAAGGTTTCCATTTGTGTTTAAAAGGTCATTGATTAATAAAATTCCTCCTTCGTACCATCTTCTATAAAAAACGCTTGAACCTCCGACCTTAATATCTGGATTATACCATAAATTAACAGCATGAAATTGCTGCCATGAAGTCGGTTTCACGTGTTCAGTAAATATTTTATAACAGGAAACTACTTCTTTCCAAAAGGGATTATGTATTCTATGTAATTTCTGTTTGATAAAATCACTACCAAAATTAACTACGTCTGTAAGAATGGGGCACATTTTTTTCGCCAACTGAGTATATTTATTATCTGTCTGGAAAATTCTGCGAATCCAAGTAGTTTTTAAAGCTGACATAAATTGTTCAATATCAATCATTCTTAGCCCCCCAAACTTATGATCTTGTATTATAATGGTTCTTTTTATTTTATCTTTTGCATTATTCCAGAGAAAGTGATAAAACATATTTTGAAGAAGTTTGATTTTTTCAGGTGATGGGTTGGGGATTCCGATTATCAAATGATTAAGTTTAGATAGAGCTAGGCTTTTTAAAATCACAATTTTTCCCAAAGGAGTAAGTATTCTTTTAGACCAACTTGCAAGTAATCTTTTAATTTCCTCTATTTTAAGGTCGTAATTTATTTTTATCATTGAATTCAGGTTTGTTGAGAATTTAACCCCTAGTACAGTGAAATTGTCTTTTTCCCAACATAAATTGTATTCTGGACATAACTTTGTGTCGCTACCTTTTTTTGATCCAAACCAAATAAGTTTTGTTTTGTCAGTATTTATATTAAGGCCGGAGATTTGTGCATAAAATTTTAATGTCAACATGGTGTGTAGAAGTGAGTCTTTGGAGCCATCTAGAGTCAAACTGGTATCATCAGCATATTGTGATACTAAAAACTCAGTATTATCTACATGAATACCTTTAATTTTAGGATTGCTTCTTAACATTACAGATAATACTTCTGCACACAGAATGAACAGGTAGGGTGACAATGAATCTCCTTGACGACAACCTCTTTGTAGATAGAACCAGTCTGACATATGCCCATTAACAATAACACATGACTCTATATTGTGGTAAAACAGTTTTATCCAACTAATAATTGAAGGGCCAAAATTAAAAAATTGTAAAACTTTTGTCATGAAATTCCATGATACCGTATCAAAAGCAGTCGCAAAGTCAATCAAGAGCAGTAAGCCTGGAATATTGTATTTCTCAGCATAAAATAGTATGTCATACAGTAATCTTATATTTGTTCCCATAAATCTGCCTGGTAAAAAGCCAGTTTGATCTTCATGGATAATAGTACATAACACATTTTTTATTCTAAAAGCTATTGATGATGATGCTATTTTATAAGAAACATTTAGAAGAGAGATCGGTCTCCAGTTTTTCAAATATAATTTGTCTTTGTTGCCTTTCGGAATGCAAGTTATAACTCCTTGTTTTTGTGTTATTGAGAGTTCTCCATTTATATAAGCATAATTTATTGTCCTAACTAAAAAATAACCCAAATTGTTCCAGAAAAACTTATAAAATTCAACCGTAAATCCAGAATTACCTGGGCTTGTGTTGTTGGACATTCTTTTCAATGAATTAAGCATTTCTGTATAGTTGAGAGAACCTTCTACAGACTGTTTTATATTTTCACTTAGTTTTGGTATATTAAAGTCTTTAAGTAAAACATTTAAATCTATATCTATTGTTTCTTT
This sequence comes from Cyrtodaria siliqua, assembly GCA_037043455.1. Lineage (NCBI taxonomy): Eukaryota > Metazoa > Mollusca > Bivalvia > Adapedonta > Hiatellidae > Cyrtodaria > Cyrtodaria siliqua. The sequence goes on along the minus strand of JAWPHD010001104.1, from coordinate 193,057 downwards.
AGCTTCGTATAATGTTTTATAATGTGCTTTTGTTTCCGTCAAAATTTCTTCCTGAGTTTTCAAAGTAGCCCCTAATTTGGATATTAAAGAATTCATATATTTTGAGACATAATTTCTATTTTCTAAATTGCAAAAATAACTCGAAATCTTTTCCCCTTCATCTATCCATTTTGCTTTAGATCTCACAAAAGCCCCTTCTAATTTTTTTTTTCGGAGTTCGAATATATCTTTTTTTTTCTGCTCAAGTAAAGTATAATTTATATCATTTTCTTTTTCAAGTTTATCTATTTCTTTTAAAACACATTCTTCCTTGTTTATTTCCAGTTTCCTTTTATATGCTGAGTAGGCAATCGTTTTTCCTCTAATCTCTAATAATAATGTCTCAAAAAATAATTGATCAGTTATGTTAAATTTTAAATTTTGTATCGGAATTTCACTTATATCCATATCAGTATCCTGTATATCAGATGCATACTGCCTTTTAACATTATCTATTATTATTTTTATTTCGTCTACATATCTTGTGTCTTTTAATAAAGAGTTGTTAAATTTCCAGTATGACTTGCCTTTCATAAATTTTCCAAATTCAAATCGTATATATATCATAGAATGGTCTGTACGGTAACCTGGGAGTATTTTTGCGTCATCTAAGTCAGTATATAAATTATCTGCAATTAGAAAAAAATCTAGTCTTGCTTTTTTTACTGGATTTCTACGAAACCATGTATATTGTCTTTTTTCTATATTTTGTTCTCTCCAGCAATCTAATAAATTATTTTCTACAATAACTTCTAAAAGGGTATCACGTGCATTTGGGTTATTGATATTAACGTAATTATATGTATCCATATCTGGATTTAAAATCAGGTTAAAGTCGCCAGTAACTATACATGGATTATCAGATTCTTTTATTTTTTCTCCCAGCTTACGAAAGAAACTAGGATTATCTCTATTTGGAGCGTATACATTAATAAGCGTAATGTTTTTATCACATATGGTTGTATCTAAAATCAACATATTACCGTCTCTGTCACTTTCAGAATTCTTTACCTTAAAATCAAAGTTATTATTTATAAGAATGGCTACTCCTCTCGATTGACCAGTGTGACTGCTGAAGAAACACTCAAATCCCCATTGGGTTCTAATATAATTTTCTTCACTTTTGGTGAAATGAGTATCCTGTAAGAAATAAATAGAGTGTTTTTTCCCTTTCAAAAAATTAAGAACATCTTTTCTTTTGTTTCTGTCACCCAGTCCCTGCACATTCATTGATACTAAGGAAACATTATTTGCATTTAACATAATATGTAATAAGACTGTCTATTTGTATATTAAATTGACTGGATAGAAAGCACGTGGGACACCAAGATATGTACAGTTCCTTCTTAAACGAAATAAAAAACAAAAAATGTTTAGCATGACTACCAAACATATATTGGAATGGTTAGGTAGAAAGTGGAAAATATTAAATTGATAATAGTGACAATACACACAATTAACAAAACACACCCACACATGTGCAATGTAACATGCATGGCAAAGGTAAAGCCATAAATAAACGGACAAACCTGCCGTTCCTAAAACACAGTCCCAATTACATATGCTATTGGGTCTGATAAAGCATCATGTCATTAGATCTGTGACAGAATTAATTATTCATAGAATCTGACAGAGGTATAATGTACGTGTATCTTAAATTTTTGTACAGAGAAATCCATCTCTCTTGTTGTAGTAAAATTGGCAACTAAGTCGCACATATTTTATATATTTTCATATATAATAAGTTGTTTCAGTAATTTACTAATTATCAGTTAATAAATATAGTAGTAATTATATACTGATGTGAAACTATATTCAAAATAAAATCACACACACACTAACTTGAAACATTTTATAAAGTATAGTGAATACAGAACCCACACATCAGGAGTAAATTTGTGTTTGTTACGTTTATTTTGGGTACCTGGTTGCATAGTGCTGAGGTAGCTATCCCTGTACATGAAACACTTTCTTTGGCAGTTATGAGTTTGTCTTTATTCTGAAAAATAATCAAATTAACCACAAAGTATCGTATTCTAAAAAAAAAAAAAAAAAAAAAATATAAAAAAGATTCCACTATTTACTTGTAGCACGTTGTGTCTGCCACTCGAAACATTATGACATATATTGCATATTATCCATGCCATGAACTATGTAGGCCTAAGTGACACTAAAATCATACAAATACTTTTTCGGGTAATGTTTACCTTCGAATATCGAATATCTGATTATCAGAATATTACTCTAAATGTGTATTTAAACAAGTTATGTACGTAAATTCGTCGACAGCTATCGATGCAAATTGTTCTCGTGTGATAGATACTAATAAACCTACATACCTAATAGAAAGAAGCAGTTTGACGTAACATCTTCGTTCATTTTACCAATGTTTACATTAATTTCGATCCGAGTCGTTTACACGGAATTATGACGTGTTATAAATAAAACTGATCGGGACAGAAAGCGTCTAGAAACAGCCGGATGTTTTTATGGATTTATTTGGCTTGTGACCTAGTTTGAACTCGATTTTTCATTTATCAATGTTTAAGCGATATCTGCATTCTTGAGTTATCCAATCAGAGCGCCACGTTATTTTTGGAGTATCTGGATTTTCCAGATGTGTCGGTTTTGTAAACAAAGAAGTAAACGGATGTATACAAATAAAACATGTTCGTATCAAGCGATAAATGGCGATCCCCAAAAAGGTAATATAGTATATATATATTTATATGATCCAATACCATACACTATATGCGGTATCTGATCATATACATAAATGTGAATAGTATATATATATATATCTAAGATATACATATTGTTTCGGTGTTTCAGTTTCCCAAAGCAGAATTGAACCACCGACCACCACAACATGTTGCCACATATACCACGTAATGAAACGTTGTACAAAAATAATAGTACAGTAACACTACCGGCTGAAGCCGTCCGTGACATAGACCTAAATTAAAAATGAATAACTTACATTCTCATCTCAAATGACACATACATGTATGCTGCCACAGAATCCACAGAAAAATGGGGGTCATGTATCTTCTAAGAAATAACTTGTCTCATGAATGAATGCTCCCTTTAACAACATAAAGAAATATAAAAAGATCGGACAGGGAAAGTAGCATTCAAGGAGGACAGTCAACCACAAAACACAGAAACAAACACGCAAACAGACAAACAAGAAGGCAAAAGCAATAACAAATGCAAACGACATCACAAACACAAAACGGTTGACAATAGGGCTACCGCCTTGGAACGGTCAGTGGCAAAGTAGGCCACTGGGGGTTTAAACCGGTTCTAGGGTGCACCAAACCTCACACTTACCCTACTGTTATCCCATTAAAACAGGACAGTGTAAATAAAGAAATCCCCGCCATGATCTAATCTCTAACCAACAACGCAGCATCAATAGGCAATATAAGTAAAACACAAATATGCTCGTGTAAATATAATAAAACAAAACAATAGCCTAGAAAGCCACAATGAAGGTTCTCAATGACTTGGCGTGTGTATAAGCGTTTAATTATCCTCGCTGTATTGCACGAAGCATTTTAGCGAGCAGACCTCGGTTTAAAGTCTCATCCGAAGGACTCAATGACTTGGCAGAAGCCAGAGCAGTAAGAAAATAAACCATTAAGGGCACGACAAGAAAGATCATAGACAAACATCAAACGCCACCGTCCCAATGGGCTTTAGGTAGGCGTCATCATAGGGTCCACAGCCTGACCGGTCATCGTACAATTAAAGAGGAAAGCATAGTGGAGAACTGTAAAAGGGTCCACCACCAAGCATGCAGTACGTTGCAAAATGATAGGGTCATAACCTCTTTTGATAAACTTTTTAACAAGTTTAACAAAGATAGTATGAAAGTGATCATGACCAAGAATCTTACGAAGTTTATAAATCACATCACCATAAAAGTCGAGTTGTGATAGTTCTTGTCGCAGAAGAGTCCTTTTTGGAAAGAAGATCAGGGTTACGATAATAAAAGTTTGCAAAGGTTTTACGAAGTTTATGGTAACGGTAACCCTGATTGAGTAACTTTTTAGTTATACAAAGCTTACAAATATTAAAGTCCTCAACTCGAGTACAAGCTCTAGAAAAACGAATAAGTTGAGACACATACACCCCATACGAAGTTGCTCGGGGAACATCCCCATCCAAGTGGGGATAATTAACAATGTCAAAATTAAAATCATCTCTCTTGTCATAGTTTTTCTTAATTATTTTACCATTTTCAATCGAGAGATCTAAATCAAGAAAAGAAGCGTTATTATCAGATATATTAGCTTTGTTAAGCTGAAGTTCTTTAGGATAAATATAATTAACCATAGTTGGAAAGAAAGGGTTGTCAATGTTCTATATGTCATCCAGATACCGAGGGGTGTCATTAAAGGTTTCAATAAAATCTGCCTGGGTATCTGGTGAAAGACTCAACATGAAATCTCTTTCATAGCAAAATAAAAAAATCTGCGACAAGTGGTGCACAGTTCGTAACATAAACACTGAGATGCCATAATATTGTATTCATACACACATTTCCATATAAGCAAAATAAATTAAAAACTCACAATTTTAACATGACAATGCTTGAAAAATGTAACAAATAGATCAATAATGTGATATAAACCAAAAAAGCACTTTAGTGAAAATGGTTTTTTTTTAAAAAAAAAAAGAGAATTATTTATTGACGCCAATAAGCGACTGTGTCTGAGCCCCAAACAGAGCTTAGTTTGCATTGTGTTCAATGGGCTGTTTTTCACCGGTCTGGCACTAGATTTTTTTTTCAAAATACGCATAGTGTGAATGAATAACGTGAAATTTTGAACAACTGAATCAGTGGCTTATTCCAGATATTGGACTGTTTGCGAACCAAATGTGTTTAATTCACAGAATTAAAGTGTATTTAAGCGAACGAATGTTGTGGAACTTGTGACTGATCTCCAAATAAATAGCCTAATTTGCATTGTGTTCAATGGGCTGATTTTCACCGGTCTGACTTAAAATGCACCAGGTATTGACATAGTCTAAAACCTGGGATGGAATGGAATTGGCATGGAATGAAGTTTTTGAATGGCTGGGCCAAATTTGACATTCATATAAGACCATCGGAAACGCATTTCAACGTCGACGACAACGCAAAACAAGTTCTAAAATGACTAGAGAAATGAACAACTTGATCAACAATATCAATTCCTAATTGGAATAAATAAAACTTACTACGTGAATATCAGTATGACTTTTTTGTTTTTTGAATATGGTTTCAGTTGATATACCTCCAAATAATGATAAAAAGTACAGCTTTTTTCTTTCTTTTTTACCTTTTTTTCTCTCGAGTGTTCGTTTGTTTTTTCCTGCCTGGTATGTAGGTTTTGAGAAAGCAATGTACGTGACACTAAAGATAGAAAAATCTCGTTATGGCCCTATTTAAAAATCTCGATGGGCTAAGCCCATCTCGGTGTTGTATAAAAGTCAATTGGTAACCAATTCGCTGAGACTAGATTCTATATATAACATATGTGTTCATGTGCATGTATTCAATTGGTAACCAACTCGCTGAGACTAGACTCTGTATATTACATAATTATTCATGTGCCTGTATTTATTCTAGTTTTAGTTGTTAAGTTTTGATTTACATATCTATTTGATAAAGTAAACACATTCCAGGTTTTTACACTATGCCGCGTGTATCCATTTATAAAAAACTATGGTTTAACTAGAGTAAGTTCCCAATACTCCTTAACTAGACATGTGCAGATCAGCGACCATAGTTAAACTATAGTTAGTGATCGAAGTCCCTCACTGTTTTCATGCAATACATGAAATGAAATTGCGTTTTTCATTAACATATTATATTAGGTTATATTGTACCTGCAATTAAAGGTGAAGTTACCCATCATACATGCCTCTGCCAAATTATTTAAATTAAATCAAAGTATAAAACATATTAATAAAATAGTCGATGTTTGATTGTCTTCTCATTTATTTAACGATGTTGGTTTACCTGTAAATGGCTATCGCATTAAAAAAAAAAAATTCATTTCGTTTTTTGTCATATTAAAGAGTGTCTTCTATTCATTTCATCAAATAGTCATTCAAAGATATACACGCATCAATCTATATATAACACTCCATTGATGATGACCTCCCACAGTATATAATGTTCGACTCCATTTTGCTTTATTGGCCCTTATTAGTGTTTTATTGATCCTTATCAGAAAGTGTTATTTCACACACTAATCCCCTACTAATAACATGCTGGGTCAATAACATGCTGGGTCCAGTTTGGGCGAGGGCACGAGTGTGAAATAAAAATAAGAGATATAATCTTCTGAAATATGTCGGTTTCTGAAATATATCGGTGTCAGTATAATGTCATGTATGGATGGGGTGTAATGTCATGTAACTACGCAGTGGTAATCCAGTGTGGTTGAGCATCTAGCTCACTGCTTCAAGCAGACACCGTCGTGATATGTTAAAAGCGATATTAACCCCTCCAATCATCCTCCCCAACCCCACCCCATCACCTCACTCATACTTTGAAGTCTCAATAAGTCTCTCACGATCGTTCTTAAAGAACTAGTCAAATAAAAGGCAAGTTACCAGGATTACCCTATAAGCAAGTTATTTGCCCGGATTTATGCAGTTGGAAACTAAACTTGACCGTAATGTGCGCGGAATCGGGAAAGAGAACCACCAACCTAAATAAAATGTTTTGAAAAGCTGCCTCCATCCCCTCGCCCATAGTTACGGACCAAATATGTTTGCTTATTAAAGTCAAAAAGTCAAAAGACGAACGAGTATTGTTTGTGTAATTGTTTAAAATAGATTTATGTATTTAAATGAAATGAAGCATGATGTGAATTTGAATACATAGTTAGGATATGGAACTGAGTAAAACTTTATATTTTAAAATAGATAAAATATGCACAGTCAGCATATATGGAGTTGTTTATTTTTATTGACTGAAGAACATTGTGAAATATAAAATCCTGTTTAAATATATATAAACTCTTGAGGTGCAGCAGGCAACAACTTAACGTTTTGGTGGTTATGCTGTTTTACATTATCTATTTTGAACCAAACAGCTAACGCACTAGTAGACAATACCTTTAATGTATGAAATTATTATATGCCGACTGGTACCGTTGGAGGTTTGAATGATTCTTTTAAATTTACAGTCGTTATTGACAAGATAATTTTCTCGTTCAGAATTAAATTTGTTTTGATTTATTGATTGTTATTATTGAGATATAGATGAAATTTGTCCTTAATCAACAAATCCGTTGTTGATATGTTTTTAATTATTAAATATCATTATAAATACGATGTTTACTATGCTATTGATGTATGTTTAGTGAAAATATGTTTTTAAAGATAAAAACCGAAAAGACGAACAGGCTTCGCTAAAAAATTGAAAAAAAAATCAAAGGGGGAAAACTCTTCCTCGTGAAACCGGAAGTGACGTCATTGGGAACAAAACCAAACCATTTGTACATAGGGAAAGCACGCAAAAACAGTATAGTGTGTGTGAAAATGTCGGAATTAAGCGACTATGATGCTGAGTCAGATGAAATGCCCATGATAAGACGGTTGCACAATGTGCAACCTTACGATTTTGAGCCATAATTCGTGTCTGAGGATGAAAATACCTCGGATTCATCAACCGATGAGGAAGTTGAACGCGGTGCAGGTGCAAATGAAGAGCTTGGTCGTGTTGGCATTGTTTTCATCGAAATTCTGACTGTAAGTCACCAGCAACGCTGCAATATCTCGGTACATTTACACTAAGCGCGAAATGCAGTATATTCCGAATGAATGAACATGGTCTTATACTTGTACATTAATACGAGCGTCAGATTAAGGACTTTATTTTTGCCGAAAAGTAGACATTGAAAAAAAATATTTAGAGTCTAGTTAGTATAATTGATAAATAAATAAATAAATGAAACAGCATATAATTTCTATAGTATTCTATATACCATAAGTCCCCGCCGCCTGCAAACACTCTATAGTGGTGTATGAGATTCGGATATGCAGTATGACACGCTTTCTCCACGTGTCCCCAACTAACAATATACCACACACCGACTAATCAACTATTGCGGTGCCCTATTGAAGTACAGCCTAATCAGGGTACATACGTCGGTTTAAGACAAAAGCACGCACCATTTAGAGAAACGTAGTTTTATGATATGCCTACATTTCCTGTATATTGCAGTGCCGTGAGCGGTGCAATACCGCCGCGGCGAGCCGCGTATTGCACAAGACGGATATATGATGCGTGAGAAACTAGTTCATCGCGCACGAAGAGCGAAAAATACTATGATCTAAATAATATAGTCAAATGTATTATGAGCACGACATTATGTATTATGTACATGTAGAGATCGTAAAAACAGACCTAACAGATCAAATTTTTGATTTAGAATATAAAGTATATATATATGCTTGTAAAGCACTTAGTTTACTTACTGCATGAGGTAAAAGCCGTTATTGTTGTTGCTTTGCCATGCAACATTACTGAACTAATATAATAGCTAGTAACATTATCAATTTTCTGCCTTTTAATAGATATCCATGAAACATTTTGTCATTATTTTCAAATCCAGAGACCGATATATAACTCTATATAAATCTATAACGCTATTGGAAGAAGAAGGTGTATAATTTAACAAAAAAAATAAATAAAAAAAATACTACAAAATATATATTATTGAAACAACGACACAGTGTTTATTTCACCGAATTCATTTACATTTATATGCTAAACTTTTTTAGCAATCTTTTGAAAAAGACGGCTACATTATATTAGCGCCGTTCACGTAAGACGCATGCATCTAATTCAACAGCTAAACAATCACGATGTACAGATCTAAGACTATATACCTTTCTACAATTTATCATACACATACCCGAGGAATTGCTAAGATAACTGAACAAAAACTTCTATCCTACCTCATTTAATAATTTCTTCCTCAACACCGGTCGAATCGGCGAATAAAACTTGCTCGGAGACGGCGGGGTTAGGCACTTCTCATTTTTGTAAGAAAATAGTGTTGGTATCGCTGTTGTTTTTAATATGCATCTCCGTTTGTCCTCCAAATTCAATGAAAATGAAACCAAAGGATAGACTTCCCACGAATCCAACTCAAAGTGTTTACTACAAACTCGCGCGTCTTTCGAAGGTTCCCATTTTTTTGACGCGACGGGCGATTTTCGTCGACAGCGGTCCACCCACACTTCAAATCTTAATCTATCATTAACCTGATTAGGAAAACGAAACAAACTGATGTTATTAGACTGTCCTTTTTTATGCACACTTTGACACCCAGCAACAGCACACGGCATTTTTAACACGTACCATAAAACGTAATCCTAAATAGACAATACTATACAACTCAATGCGACACCGCTAATCGTTTGGTACCAATGACGTCACAGGATCACGTGACACTTACCTGTCTTCAAACAGGGCGAAACTCGAAGCGTGTGCGCTATGAGATAAAATTGGCTTCTGTGAGAAAACGGGACAACCAATAAGTGTAATATTTGAACAGATTGTATGTTATATACATTTATTTCAGAATATATGCTCAAAAGACACGCTATATTTCACCTTTAGTTATTGTCTACTGCTGCGTTAGCTGTTTGGTTCAGTATAGTTGATAATTAATCTAGAGCATCTACGACGCTTGCTTGCCCTTAAGGCAAACGTCTAGAACAGTTCTTCTACAAAAAATACATTTACCGAGAATCTGGTATCGTTTCTGACTGGCTGATACAGACGCACCTGCTATCGAAGATATATAAAACGGCAGAAAGAGAATAAATTAATGAATAAACAAAGAGGGCAACTTCATAATTATATCGACGGACTAAATGTGGCTGGTCAAAAATATTATAATAAAAAAATAATAATTACAGACACGTGTTTCCGGTTTCAATTTGTTTTCTGCACAAAGGGTGTTTGTATTTACAATCAAGCGTCGAATATGATCAAGACTTGTTGGTACTAAGAGTATCGTTTGTCGCTTCATCTGCTGTCCTGGTGCAATTGTTTCTTCTATGTGTTCTACAGCAGCCGGTCTAAGTAAGTATTTAGTGAGACTGTTTGTAATCGTAAAAAGTATTACCCACAATTGACTCTGCCGTAGTAACAAGTAAAGAAACCAAATGGGCGAAAGTTGTTCCATAGTGTAGCCGAATAACAGCTGAAATAGCATCACTCACGCCTAGAGACGATGACGTCATAAACATGCCTGATATTTTTCCAGAAACGGAAGTAATGCTAGAATTCGTCCAAGTGAATAGAGCTGGGAAAATAAAAGACATTGAGAGACCTGATGATCCGATAAAAATCCATATGAGAGGTTAAATTTCCTCCATTGTAGATACAAGTAAACATGGAAAAGATAACACTAACAAAACCGAAAAGATGTACAGTAGCTTGGAAGCGGAAATAAATCGCACAAAAATACAACACAAAAACGAGCTCCACCGAAGCAAATCCAGATTGAGCCGTCAGAATTTTGCCATTTTAGTTGGGATATAGTAAATGTCATTAAAAAACCAGCAAATATGTCTTCTGTTCCACAATAAACTATCATTAACGATGACAGCAAAACGAGTATGAGTATCTTCAGCGCCAATGGTAAATCTGTAAAGTTGGAAGGATCTCTTGGATTTGGATTTTTTGTTTTTCTACTCTAAAAATTCAGATCACCTCTTATCAGTTAATACCCGGTTATGGACGGAATCGACGTTATACAAGCTGATACCGCTGACAGAAAGTACGCAAAATGAACCTTGGTTTCGCCATATATCTCTGAATTAAAAACAATGTTATGGGTAACATTTATATCGTTTACGTTTGCAAAATCTGTTTGAAAATACATGTCTAAACTTTTCTCGTTTGGTAATCATACCAGCATTGTAGGAGTGTCTGTTTTGTTAAATAGCTCCCCCATATTCACACCTACAAGGTCATTTCCGTTTACAATCACATTATCAACAAGAAACGGTTGAGCAACCACGGGGGCTAGTATACCACCGAGACTAAAACAGAAGTGGAGGGCTTGCATATAGGTACAAGCTTCTAAATCCCACGTACTGTAAACCTCTGCGTTCCCACCTAAAAAGGAACAGTTTATGAATGTTTAAACGTTGTTCTATTGAAAACCATAAAGAATTTTGGATATCCCAAATTGAGCAATACTGTATCCCAAATTGATCCATACTGGTTGTTATTGATATCGTAATTGTCCGGTTGTCGTTATTATCAATAAAACGGTTGATGTGGAGATTATTTTTCAACGCCACTTTACAAATCACTAAACTATATCATCAGACGATTGGACTGAGAAAAAATATTTTAAAAAGTTATCAAACACCCTAAAACTAACATGTTTACCTATATAAATACCGTTATAAACAAAACACAACTGGGGTAATCACGGGCGAATGCACATGGGCATGAAAATTCACTTTTAAAATACGTCAAACATCGAATACATATTACATGCCAAAAAAACGAAAAACGATTTCTACGGTCTAGATCATATTCGACGTTTTCTTTTTTCAAAAAATAAAGCCCGTCCTGAACCTTTCTTCTATTACTTTTTGACGCGGCTGCCATTTTACCGAGATTCTGATATCGTTTTTGATTGGCTGTTACAGACGCACATTCTATCCAAGATATACAGAACGGTAGAAAGACACTAAATTAATAAACAAAGTGAGACACTTTATCATTATATCGACGAACTAAATGTGGATGGTCAAAAATACAATAATAAAAAAAATGTATTTCCGGTTTCAATTTTTTTCTTCACATTGGGTGACCAAGACACTTTAAGCATGTTAAGCGAAGGGAGACAACGAGTACACATCTTTCAATTTAAATTGCAGACAGTTATTTCCCTCTAAAGTATGAAAACGTCGCAGAACAGGTACAGGTACAAGGTACGCTTGAAAACTCATATTGAATTAAGATATAACTTTTCTTCCAAAGATAGTTTATCAATATTCAAATGCAATTGGTAAATTTTTGTTTACATCATCCCAAATTGAATTGAATTGAACTGAGTTTTTTTATGTATGGCGTTATCGTGCAAACTGGTGTAAAAAGGCGTGAATCATTAGAAATATTAATAAAATATCATAATACATAGTTTAATAACTAGTGTTTTTGAGATACTGAAAATATCTCCCTCGGTACTCGTTCTTATATCGGGGCCATTTCTCTACCTCGGGAGATATTTCCCGTATCTCAAAAACACTGGTTATTAAACTCTATTTACACCCCTTGTTTGTGTTTGAATACTTTATACTACTTTGCGGATGTAACAAAATCTACAAGAAAAAAAGAGAATTTATACATGATCATTTTTGTGTAATACTTATATTGTCTGTTAATGCTGTCTACACGGTGCATGATCAAAACTAATTTTTCACGGATAAAATATACGTTGCCTGAATAAGAACGGATAAATCCCTTATTTCTTCGGATAGAAAATGGAGCTGGAAGGTGATGGGTTTCTTAAAACATGTAAAATGGAGGAAAAACCGGCAACAGAACCGTAAGTTCAGTTTATTTTTACTAAAACGGAACAATAGTTTATGCTAGATTTAACTTTATAGCTAAATATAATAGAAAAGGTATGTCATTTTCGCAAAATAGCATTTGAAATGGTGCACTTCTGTACGGATTTCAGTATTGACAATAATTAATAAACATCTTTACATTATTTATACCATTTTGTATGCCTTTGTACGTGAGGATAAATACATTAGCATCCATAGTTGCGATATAAGTAAACATGAAGTGTTTCACGTTTGTATAATGATGAAATATCGGTTCATTTAGAGATGCGTAATATTTTCAAAGGCATCTAATTTGCGCAACTACGTGGACAACAAGGAACCTCGCGTGTTATCCAATAGGGCACCTATTAAGCAGCTGCTTTTGTCATTGCAGTAAAAACTCATTGCAATAAAAACGATATCATCTGAAACAGAACATTACAGTCAATATATCAGTTAATTACAGTCATTTTTAATTTATTTACATCTAATACATGTATTATCTGATTCAGAATGTTTGTTTGTTTAACGCCCTTTATCATTACAGGCCTGCCATTTCTCAGGCTTTGAGCCGGTAATTACCTGCTTTTTTATTTATAGGTTTACAAGCTTACCGGCGTTTTTGTTAATTGATTTAATTTAGAGTTAAGTATACGTTATACAGGAATTTGATGTTTGACTTGTTCTTTTAGTATGTTTTAAAGCGTGGATATTCTTATGTTTTTGGAGAATGTATAAAATCTAAGGATAAAAAACGATGAACATATTTGATAACTTACAGAAAAATAAGGTGAAATCTCAACATCTCGGCAATGGAAAATTATCAATGAGATAAAATACATAGAGGCCTGTACGAGGGGTGTTTCAGATGTAATGCAATTCCACGTGTATCACGAAAAATACGTGCGATTATTTCATAAAAATCTGTTATTGTGTCAGATTAGCCTTTCAACTGCATGTGCACGAAATTGTGTTGAAAAACATCCAGTCATTTCCTAAAACGAGCTCTTTATAGCAGGTCCATTCATACCACTATGTATAAATATAGTTGGTAAACGGTCATAAAAATAGCTAGAAATTAGGACATATATAAAAGGGAGAGTTTGTCTGAAAATACCTGCCAATACCATACATAATGAGATTTGTGACATTTATGGAAGTGATGAAGTATCATATAGCACTGTTACCAGGTGGATTGTGCATTTTAAATCTGGAAATAATGGATTAGAAGATAAGCCAAAATGTGGTCGACGACGAGTTGCAACGTCTAAGGAAAGTGTCCATAAAATCCAGGAATTAATTAAAGAAGATGCAAGATTGACCTTTCGGCAGTTAGCTCAAAGATCAGGCATCTCAACAGCACGGGTTCATTTTATTCTGAAGAAAGTGCTAAACGTTACTAAAATATGTGCAAGATGGATTCCACATTTACTATCTGATGACCAGAATTGTGACCGCGTGAAAAAAGCCAAATCTTTATTGAAGATGTATCCAACATTTGACAATAAACAGTTTTCTAACATCATTACTGGTGATGAAATATAGGTACATTTCTTTGAACCTAAGCGAAAGTGTGACAACCGACTAGAAATGGAAATGCAAGGAGACCTGTAATTGCAAAGCGAACACAAACAACACGCAAAGTTTTGTATGCCATTTTCTTCTCAATTCACGGTCCAGCTATTAAAATTCCAGTTCCTAAAGGTAGAAGTGTTACTGCTAAGTTTTACAAGAACGTTGTATTATAGAAACTTGAAAAGTACTTCAAGGAACGTCGTCCCAGGACTGGCATAAAGAGTGTCCATTTATTACATGACAATGCTCCTGGACACAAAGCTGAACTTGTGAGGACATATCTCGACCAAAAAAAGGTGCGAGTCCTAGATCACCCACCCTATTCCCCAGATTTAGCACCCTGTGACTATTTCCTATTTCCAAAGATGAAATCCTTCCTTGCTCGGATCTGCGGTGTTCCAGTACCTTAAAGGGGTACCCACTAAAGACTACAGAAAGTGCTTTCAAAACTGGATTAAAAGACTAAAAACGATGTGTAAAGGCAAAAGGAGAGTATTTCGAAGGTTTATAAATGAAATTTGATGTAAAATCATTTGAAAATAAAATTTTACAACCCGAATTGCATTACATCTGAAACACACCTCGTATGATATTGAATTTATTAAACGAGTAGATGCATTATAAGATGCGAGGTTGAAAGTATGACACCTGTACCTGTTTCGTTTTCAGTGTCAAGAGGGGTCGAAAGCGCCGCCGCACTTCATCATTGTGGTTACATAAGCCAAAACGGACTAAAGTTTGTGAAGCAACTGGCAGAAAGGAACAAAGTGGAGAATCAACGCCTCTGAACTTAACAACACATGTTAAGCCCGGCAGTGAACAACTTCTGTGTGCTCCCTCAAAACCAAAGAGAAAAACATTGAAAGGCAAGAAACGTTTGTTTGACGAAAGTGTGACTGAAAAACTTATCAATGAAATTCAAAATCTAGTGCCATCGTTCTTAAAGGAATTGGAATCTGCGAAAATCTTACACGACCTTTGTTATTGGACACGGGCAAGAAGAGTATGATTAGCTACGATTTTAAGCTGTAATGATTGGTTTCGAGTTTTTTATTTACAAACAAATGCCTCGTAACTAATTATTTGCACATGTGAAATAGAGCTTAACTTATCTGTTGTGACACAACACGACATATTCGGTCGAAATAGTATCAATAACATACCAAATGATGTTTATAACAGAGGCGCCGGAGCTTTGGCGGCAATGGCATCGGTCGCCGCCGCCCCAATGTTTCGGCAAGGAACCAACTTTAGGCGAAGTGTAAATTTCAATAATTTTCTTAAAGACTGCCGTTTACAATATTTTTTTATCACGCGCAGTTACGTTTGGGAAATTTTGAAATTAACTAAATGTGTCACAAACTGTTCAAGAATACAGTACGCGAGAATTGATGTTCGAATTATATGTTTGTGTGTGATTTACCGTCGTTCTTCATAATGAACATTTAAGCTGTGCGCCTTGCCATCTGATTGTTTTTGTACATGTATGACATTGTGTGACATATGCAGAAATTAGACAAGCACATGATTTTTTCTTTTATGCCATTGATACACTAGTAGTACTTGTATACTATTACTTTGCGATGATGCAAATAGTATTATTATTTGTATATTGATAATACATTTTAAATTCTTCTTTTGTATTTCAATTTATATTTATAAAGTACTCAGAATTCACCAGAATGCGTCATTTACAGGGTAATTTCGAAAAACAAATCTCCGGGGGAAATCCTCCAACTCCCAACCGCAACCGCCCCAGTGTTTAACTCCTTCCGGCGCTTCTGTATTATGTTCTGAGACTCTTACCCACCCGATGAAGTAATCCGAAGAAAGAAAGGAAACGCATCGTACTTTTGGTCGAGTGCTGAACCAATTAGGTGCCCATATCCAGGACGATTAGGAGCGTCGATTAAATGCGTAAATTGTAAGATTATTCAATGCAGCAATACTTTTCTATTCTTTTCTATTACACGGAACATTAAATACAATAAAGTCGATTAAATGATTTTGAGGGCGTATAAAAGCTTAAACAGTGTTTTAATCAAACAATGTTTGATGTTTGTAAGCACACTTAAGTGAGTACTAAATATCCCATTAATCAGTTTCAAATGTGCCAAGGAATACTCTTTTATGGATGATATGGAAATAATTTGATCAATGTTGATAATCAAAAGCTGCCATCTGCACAATCTGTGTTATGTCTGTTTTTGTGATTTTCCTGGTAAAGAACATATATAGAATATTGTCTCGGACAAATTTCGGAAATTTCTTAGATTTAATTTGTGTTTTTTTTGGCCAAAATGCATGTTGTAAGAAAAAGGGGGCTAACTTCCTTGTGTACTGAACATTTTAAAAACATCTTTGTTTGAACTATTGTTGTCGGTCTATCTAATTGTTCTTAAAACATCATTATTTTTGTTGAGTATACCTATTTTCAAAGATATTTATATGTTTTTATATATGTTAAAACACGCGCGTTGATTTAAAACATCAGACATATGTCTCTATTGAGATTGGATATATGTTAACGATGATATAAATACAATAATTTCTTACCAGCATAATGAATGCCCAACTTAGCGAAACGGTATAAAGACACTTCTCTCTGAAGATTTGAATTTGTTAAAAAAATGACAAGTGTGTGTCTTCTATTTTATTAGCAGACGTTGGAAGCATTGGTTCTACACAATCCACAGGTTCCTTCACGGGACTCGACATATTGTGGTGAAGAACATTCACTTATTGTTCAATTAATAAATATTACATTATAAAACTTTAATATGGTAATTTTCAATCACAACACACGTACTATTATTTATAAGTAAAGCTCCAAATAAGATGTTTATTAAATAATAACAACCATCTTTACTAATACTTGAATTTAAAATAAAGTCCCATAAAACTGGCAATTTTTAAACGTGGACAGACTATAGCAGTAATGAACATTAACTGGCAAACATAACACTTTTTTTAAAATATCATAATTATTTAACTTTAATATAGTTAAGGTGTAATTACACCATTGCGTTTGTGTTTCCGTGGTGTATAGCCAAACAGTATCTAGTAAAACACGCTTCTCTGCCTCACTAGTAATACAAAACGCACCGTTTGATTCTTTACCGTTACCATAAACTTCGTAAAACCTTTGCAAAATTTTATTATCGTAACCCTGATCTTCTTTCCAAATATAAAAGTAATTTAAGGACTCTTCGGCGACAAGGACTATCACAACCTGACTTCTATGGTGATGTGATTTATAAACTTCGTAAGATTCTTGGTCATGATAACTTTCATACTATCTTTGTTAAACTTGTTAAAAAGTTTATCAAAAGAGGTTATGACCCTATCATTGCAACGTACTGCATGCTTGGTGGTGGACCCTTTTACAGTTCGCCCCTTTGCTTTCCTCTTTAATTGTACGATGACCGGACAGACTGTGGACCCTATGAAGACGCCTACCTAATGCCCATTGGGACGGTGGCGTTTGGTGGTTGTCTATGATCGTTCTTGTCGTGCCCTTAATGGTTTTTTCTCTTGTTGCTCTGGCTTCTGCCAAGTCACTGAGTACCTTCATTCTGGCTTTCTAGGCTATTGTTTTTTTGTATTATATTTACACGAGAATATTTGTGTTTTACCTATATTGCCTATTGATGCTGCCTTGTTGGTTAGAGATTAGATCATGGCGGGGATTTCTTTGTTTACACTGTCCTGTTTTAATGGGATGACAGTAGGGTAAGTGTGAGGTTTGGTGCACCCTAGAACCGGTTTAAACCCCCAGTGGCCTACTTTGCCACTGACCGTTCCAAGGCGGTAGCCCTATTGTCAATCCTTTTGTGTTTGTGATGTCGTTTGTATTTATTATTACTTTTGCCTTCTTGTTTGTCTGTTTGCGTGTTTGTTTCTGTATTTTGTGGTTGACTGTCCTCCTTGAATGCTACTTTCCCTGTCCGATCTTTTTATATATCTTTAATTCACCCATATGATGTATTGGGAACATGAATCAGTGTTTGTTTGTACTTAATTATAATTGACATAGAAAGTATTTTAACGAAAGTATAAATGGGGTAATCTATGTATGACTTGTCAAAATGGAATGTGACGTCATTCAACAGATTGACTTTTTTTACATGAGACATAACCCCTGTTTTTGTTGCATTCGTTTGATTAATATGTGTTCGCCGAAAATTACGCATTTTTTGTCTCTTGAGATACATCCTATATAAAACGAAGGAGGAAAATCAATGGTGCAAAGACGACTTAAGTATACATTTATGGAGAGATTGTCTGTTGTACATAAATGCATCATGTCATGTGTTTAGAGATATGAATAACACGTGACCTCATTATCAGATAAACCGTCATTAAAGTCATTTTCTGTAGTTTTTCATGCGCAAAAGTTTGGGCGACTTCTCTTCTAAAACTATTGGATGGATTTTCCCAAAAATTTAGAGGAATGTTGCTCTTGATATCTAGTTGTATTTATTGTCTTTATTTATATAAAAATGCCTATTATTAGAAAAATACATAAAATAGGAAATATATAACATTTTGTAAAAGTTCAAACAAAATTAAAAAATTTAAGCATAATGGTAGGGTTCCAAAAAACAATATTAAATCTCAATATGCATGGTTACCTGTAATTTGAATTGCATATTCTGCCTTACTCTATGTTAAAATAAGTGCCTAGGAAGTTTGAACAATGTCTATTATAATTTATTAGGAACATAACAAAAAAGGAAAATATACCATTTATATAATTTGGCCTTTTAGCATAGGAGTATGGTTTCAAAAAAAATATTCTAAATAAGCATGGGGACCTAACATTTTTATTGCACATTTTGTTTTTATATATGTATATGCGATGTGCTTAGAAAGTTTAAATAAATTCTATTATTGGGAACATAAAAAAAAAAAGGAAATTGTATCATTATGGGCTAATTTGTGAATAAATTGTGAGTAAATTTTGTAAAAAAAGATAGTTTTACCTAAAGATAAGCTTTAAATGTTATTATAATTAAATATTCTTTACTTTAATACAATTTTAGCAGAATTGTTACCAATGAATAAATGATTAGACTTCAAAAATGTCTTATTTAGCTATTTCATGGACTGATTAAACTTTTCGGACAGATTGACATGACGTGGCATTACAAATTATTTTTTAAAAATTTAACAATTATGGTGACCTACCATTACTTTTGCATTTTCTGTCTATATATATAACAGACTTACCGTACACAAAATTTAATGAAAATGTGTTATGCAGAAAAAACTATAGAAAATGTCTTTAATATTGGATAACACACTGTGAGCCTAATATGTATGGGGCTCCGTAGGATAACACTCTGTGAGCCTAATATTTATTGGGCCCCGTAGGATAACACTCTGTGAGCCTAATATTTATAGGGCCCCGTAGGATAACACTCCGTGAGCCTAATATTTATGGGACCCCGTAGGATAACACACTGTGAGCCTATTATTTATGGGACCCGTAGGATAACACACTGTGAGCCTAATATTTATGGGGCCCCGTAGGATAACACACTGTGAAACCAATATTTATGGGGCCACGTAGGATAACACACTGTGAGCCTAATATTTATCGGGCCCCGTTGGATAACACTCTGTGAGTCTAATATGTATGGGACCCCGTAGGATAACACACTGTGAGCCTAATATTTATGGGGCCCCGTAGGATAACACTCTTATAGCCTAATATTTATAGGGCCCTGTAGGATAACACTCTGTGAGCCTAATAATTATGGGGAACCGTAGGATAACACACTGTGAGCCTAATATTTATGGGGCCCCGTAGGATAACACACTGTGAGCCTAATATTTATAGGGCCCCGTAGGATAACACTCTGTGAGCCTAATATTTATGGGACCCCGTAGGATAACACACTATGAGCCTAATATTTATGGGACCCGTAAGATAACACACTGTGAGCCTAATATTTATGGGGCCCCGTAGGATAACACACTGTGAAATCAATATTTATGGGGCCACGTAGGATAACACACTGTGAGCCTAATATTTATGGGGCCCCGTAGGATAACACACTGTGAAACCAATATTTATGAGGCCACGTAGGATAACACACTGTGAGCCTAATATTTATCGGGCCCCGTAGGATAACACTCTGTGAGCCTAATATGTATGGGACCCCGTAGGATAACACACTGTGAGCCTAATATTTATGGGGCCCCGTAGGATAACACACTGTGAGCCTAATATTTATAGGGCCTCGTCGGATAACACTCTGTGAGCCTAATATTTATGGGGCCCCGTAGGATAACACACTGTGAGCCTAATATTTATGGGGCCCGTAGGATAACATAATGTGAGCCTAATATGTATGGGGCCTCGTAGGATAACACACTCCAAGGCTAATATTTATGGGGCCCCGTAAGATAACACTCAACGAGCCTAATATGTATGGGGCCCGTAGGATAACACAATGTGAGCCTTATATTTATGGGGTCCCGTAGGATAACACACTGTGAGCCTAATATTTATGGGCCCCGTAGGATAACACTCTGCGAGCCTAATATTTATGGGAACCCGTAGGATAACACATTGTGAAACCAATATTTATGGGGCCACGTAGGATAACACACTGTGAAACCAATATTTATGGGGCAACGTAGGATAACACTCTGTGAGCCTAATATTTATGGGGCCCCGTAAGATAACACTCGGTGAGCCTAATATATATTGGACCCTGTAGGATAACACACTGTGAGCCTAATATTTATGGGGTACCGTAGGATAACACTCTTATAGCCTAATATTTATGGGGCCACCGTAGGATAACATTCTGCGCGGAGGTTGGGTGTTTGTATTTACAATCAAGTGTCGAATATAATCAAGACTAGTTGAATTTTTTTTTTTCGGTCTCCATATATTGAAGACCCATTTATTCTCCCCGTCCAATGATGTACGAGGGGTCGAGGAGGACCATCCCCTTGTACACCTTACAACATGTTTTTTTTTTTACAATTTGTTACAAAAATATGTATAACAAAATCCTAAATCAATAATACTCACTCAGATTTCTCAATCATTCGCTCACTAGTTTATTATACATTATACCTATTTTATAGAACTTAATGACAAAAATGAATCTTTCAATAGAAAATTTCTGTTGAGTATTTTTATTTGGTTATAAGTGAGTTTTTATGGTTTTGGTAACACATTTACATTCACACATGAATGAAAAAAAGTGAATATATTAATCATAATATGATTAAAAATTGTATGACTTAACTTTATTGGTTGGGGAGCATGATGGGGTGGGTGAAAAATATTTTTTTAAATAAAAAAAATATGGGGAGTTGGGGTTGGGGTTGAGGATATGTCTCTGGCATTAGTATCTGGCGTTCTATTGTTCAAAAAATAACAAATACATATCTGGGTCTTATTTTTCCGAACTTAACAGTTCGTGAAACTTTTCCCATGAATTTAAAAATATGTTGTAGTTGTTTTCAACAATGGATATTTCTTTGCTTGTTTCATACAAAAGTTGGATTCTGTGCTTCAGTGTTGTAATTGTGGGTATGTTTTTTGAGCATCTGCAGTAATAGAAGTAGTATTTTGTCTCTAAAAGGATGAGCTGGATTAAGTTGCTTACATTTTTGTCATATGTTCCAAAGATAAATGATTTTTCTTCAAGAGTAATTTCAATATCTTTTGTGAGCAGCCAATCTTTAAGTTTACTTAATATATTTGTTGTTTTCTCACATTCCCATAAAATATGTATAATTGTTTCCGAGGCCGTTGAACAGAAAGAACATATTGGATTGTCAAGTATTTTTATCTTATGTAGAAAACTATTTGTTGCTAAGATGTTATGGTTGATGCGTGTCTGGAACCATTGCAATGTATTATCTTTTGTTATTGAAAATGGCCAAGTAAAAATCTGTTTCAAAACTGAGTTGCTAATTTGGTACCGTTTATTCCATGAAAGTTTTGCAGTAGGGATTTCAAGATTTTGGTTTAGTAGAAGATACATATCTTTTATTCCCTTCTCATTTTTTATGTATATTTTAATAGGATTTGGTATGATGGGGTTTTCAAGCTTGCTTGTAACTTCTATGTTGTTATATTTTTTCATTTTTTTGACAGCAGTTACTAAACTGTGGTACTGTAGAAAATTAATGTTTACATCAAATGCATGTTTTAGTTCTTCCTGTGTGTACAAATTCCCATCAATTGTTGTAATGTCATTTATAGTATACATTCCTTTATCAAACCAGGATTTTATAAAATAGCTTTTTGACCCTACCCTGACATTTTCGTTATAAAAGATTGGGCTTGATAAGTATAGATCTGTGTTCACTGGCTTGGGCCTGGATAGTATTAGTATGTGTGACTTTAAAACATCTTTCCAAAAGGGGTTTGAAATATTATTTATTATTTCTTGTGCATACATTAATCCACACCAAGATAATTTGTTTATATCTAAATATGATTTTAGGATATTTACATATTTGTTTTCCTCTAACAGTAATCTTCTAACCCATGTTGCTTTTAAGGCTAATACAAATGCAGAGAGATTTGTCATTCTCAATCCACCTTCTTCATAATCCTTACATAATACAGTGTTTTTAATTCTTGATTTACCTTGCCATAGGAAGTTAAAACACAATGTGTTTATATCATTGACAACATTATCTTTTGGATTAGGTAAGGACAAAAACAAATGATTAAGTGAAGGTAAAAGGAGTGACTTTATAACTGTAATTCTACCAATGGGAGTCAGGTATCTACGTTGCCAACTACTTATTTTTTTCCTCAAAGCTATTATTTTGTCATTGTAATTCAAGTCATTCATTTTTGTAAGATCTGTGTCGAATATAATTCCTAACAGTTTAAATCTAGAGTTTCCCCATGTCAGTTTCCATTTAGTTTTTATTGAATGTGTGCTATATTTCATTGAGCCTAACCAAACCACCTGCGTTTTTTCAAAGTTAACTTTTAATCCAGAAATATTTGCAAAGAAATCCAGCTCACGTAATATTTCATTCAATGAGGTTTCAGACCCATCTAAAAATGAAGTTGTGTCATCGGCAAATTGTGTTAACTTGTATTCTTTATTGTTTATTTTAATCCCTTGTATCTTTTTGTTATGCCTAATTTTTATAGCCAAGATTTCCGCGCAGAAAATAAACATATAAGGGGACAGGAGATCGCCTTGCCTACAGCCGCGTGCAATACTGAAAAAGGATGACAAATTACCTCCTTGATTAACAGACAACTGAGCATTTTTATAAAACAGAGTTATCCATGCTTGTATTGATGGACCAAAATTAAAAAACTTCAATACTTTTTTTTATAAAGGACCATGACAAAGAATCAAAGGCTTTTTCAAAATCAACAAGTAGAAGTAATCCTGGTATATGTTTTTCTTCTAAATAATGCATTATGTCATATGTCAGTCTTGCATTTTCGCCCAAAAAACGACCTGCTAAAAATCCTGTTTGATCTCTATTAATAAGCTTATATAATACAGTTTTTATTCTATTAGCTACAGAGGCAGACGCCATTTTATATACAGTATTTAAAAGAGAAATAGGTCTATAGTTCTTTAAAAATATCTATCCTTGTTTTCTTTGGGTATTAGGGTAACAATACCTTGTCTTTGTGTTATAAATAACTCTCTTATTTCATAACTATAATTAAGGGCCCTGAGGACAAAGTGTCCTAATTGTCTCAAAAATACCTTGTAAAATTCACATGTATATCTACTACTGCCGGGGCTGCGGTTATTAGTCATATTTTTTAATGAGGAAGACAATTCTAAATATGTTAGTAAACCTTCAAGATTATTTGATTCTTTGTGGTCCAGTTTAGGAATATTAACATTTTTCAAATGTTCATTTAGGTCTATAACTTGCAATTTTTTATCTCTACTACTATATAACGTTTTATAAAAATCCTCTGTTTCTTTCAAAACTTCATGCTGGTCTGTTATTTTTTTTCCGTCCTCTTGTTTTAAAGTAGGTATGATTTTGCTAAGGTAATTGTGCGATTCTAGGGCGCACAAATATTTTGTTGGTTTTTCTCCCTCGATTATATTTGTTGCTCTTGATCTTATAACAGAACCCATTATTTTAGTTTTCCTAATATCTTTTAGCTCACACTGTAGTAAAACCAATTCCCCTACTTTTTCTGCATTTAAATCTTTTTCTAGCTGTGATATTTTTTGAACAATTTTTGATTCCTTTTCGTCTCTTTGCTTTTTTATGTAACTGGAGTATGAAATAGATTTTCCTCTCAGTTCCATCATAAGTGTTTCCAGAAACAGTTGATCATTGATTGTAAATTGAATTTCATTATTAGGTATGTTTTCTAAATTTTCTAAATCATATATAGGAAGAAAGTATTGTTTTTTTATTTCTTGAATTTTGTCCTTGATATTTTCTAAATATTGCATATCTTTAAGCAATGAACTATTATGTTTCCAAAGGTTTACCTTTTATAAATTCATTAAAACATAAAATCAATTGAACAGGTGAATGATCAGATCTGTAACTATTTTCTATAGTGCAGCTTTTAATAGAAGTTTGAAAGTTTTCAGATATTAAAAAAAAATCTAAACGGGCTTGTTGAAATGGCTGGCGTCTCCGCCATGAGTATCTCTTTATTGTGGGATGGGTTTCTCTTCAACTTCAACTTCTTTATTTCACTTAGGTTCACATATATGAACAGCATAAGCAACACGTTACAAAATACATTTACATATGAATGGGTCTATCAGGTACTTATTTTGTATAATTTCTAGAAGTTTGTCTCTAGCTTTTTTATTGTTTATGGCTTTGTAATTACAGTAGTCTAGATCAGGATTAATGACAAGATTAAAATCACCGCACCATATAATGTGCTCATTATTTAATTCCTCAACTGCATTTATTACACTTTCAAAAAACAATGGATCATCTGTGTTTGGACCATATATTGAAGCTAAAGTTAATCTATTATTATCAATTGTCATATCTAAAAGCAAAAAATTTCCATTTGGGTCCGCCTTTGATTGATGAACTTTATAATCAAAGTTATTGTTAAACAGGATTGCTACACCTCTTGCAATAAATTCAAAAGAACTAAAATTACTATCGTCTCCCCATCTAGTTCGTACAATTTTTTTTATCTTTTACTGGACTGAAATGTGTATCTTGCGGACAATAAATGTTACAGTTTTTTTCTTTTAAATAGTGAAATAGATCTGTACGCTTTGGTAGCTGGCCGATCCCCTGACAATTTAAGGACATAATCTTGATTTCACTCATGGTGAGTATTAAAAAAAGAAAAGGGATTTTGATAAACACCTGCCGATGTTATAGCTGTATAATTACTATGTATGTTGCCAAAATGCCATATGCCAGAGACAAAAAAAAAGGAATAGTGAAATAGGGAAGGGAAACAGTGCACTTGTGGACAAGGCACCGTGTGCCGAAAAATATTGCATTGCAATTATGCAATACATATGGGCTGTATCTGTACAAAAAGCTGTTTAGCATAGAGAGTTGGATATAAAACAAGTACAAATATATGTTTCATCTAATAAATCTAATATCAGCAAATGTGCTGCATGTCTTTAGTTTTTGGAGAAAACAAAATACCTATCAGATTGTTATTTACGTTTAAATTGAACAAAAAATAAAAATAGTAGCATGTTTATTAGTTATACTCCTGATTTAAAATCAATGACATACTTCAGGATGTTATAATAGGTATGTTGAATGTTCTTGCTATTCAAATGTACCATCAAGATCACAAAGACAGGCTCGAGTGACCGGGACTGGCCCTACCTACAAGATCCCGCCTCTGCAACCCGAGTCAGATACATTACAATATGTCAAATGACTAAACTAAAGCATGTTTGTTCCCAATTGTCTCCCTTACTCCAAAAGACCAAGAAAGACTCAGGAAAAACTACATGTATCTTGACAAGAATTAACTCAATTTGCTTCCTTGCGAAAATCAAAAGTCAAGGAATGATATATACAGTATTAATTAAATTAAGATTTAATTAAGAATTATTATTTTTTTCTACATGATGAACTTGTCTCAATATTTATTGTAATATTGGAATAAATACAATATTAAATTGCATCTAAGATTTTAAGTAACTAATTTCACATCAAAAATATAATCAGAAAAAATAGATATTGCAAAATGTTAAACTTACCATGCTTTTCCTAATTTCACTTGGTTATTTTCCATATATTTATGTATTCATAAATAAATTTACAAAAAAAATTTGAAAATCACAATTGAGATGTTTCCTGTAGAGTCCTGTTTATTTTTAATTATACTTATTTGTAAGAACGGGTAATTCCAGTTGTATTGTGATCAAATAAACTCTCACACAAACATCCTCACAATAAATCCAGTAGTCCTGATAGTCCAGAAATACAAATTAGTAATCCATATATAATAATTATTTATATATCCAATAGAAGTTACACAATTATAAAACAAAAAGAAAAAGAAAAACAGTACACTAAACATTCACATAGAATACATAGAATGTTTATGTTCAGTTTCCAAGTGTCTATTTGGCTATTACAGAGTCAATGTCATCATAGAGGTCGAACTTATGTCGTCGTTCGTCTTTCGTCTTGCCGTAGACTGACCCATTGAAGTACCAGGTGGAGTCCATCTTTGGGTGCTCATTCAGTCTGGTCATAAGGGTAACGTTTAGCCTGGTGACATCATCAACGAGACGTTTGCCTGCCAGCTTCATGCTCGATCGAACCTTCATCAGCTTGGACTTCTCATTGTTGTTTCTGAGTTTGAGAAATATTGGTCTGGGGAATCCAGTCTTACCCGGTGAATTGCTGTGATGTTGTCCGGGTTAAAGAAACCGTAGAATATGTTGTAACCACAGAAAAAACATCTGAAAATGAATCGCTAACGCCAGGTAACTCTATAGATACAGACGAAGAGGAAGGTGGAACCGGGAATGAACGTTGTTCGACTCCTGTACTTATAACAGAGAGTCATTCCGTGAATGAACGTTGTTCGACTCCTGTACTTATAACAGAGAGTCATTCCGTGAATGAACGTTTTGATTGCACACTTTCTCCAAATGAAAATCGTCCCACAGATGATATGCTGATGAACATTCAGGACAGTATCAGTCAGCTTCATTGTTTACTTCATCAGCATATTGAAAATACGGACTTCCGTTTTGCTCAATTACAAGATCAACTCCAAAGTATCAAAAATCAGAACGTGGTCAATGTGAAATCAATAGAACGTCAAATGGATTATGTTGGAGATTCAACACAAGAACTGAAGGCACACCTGAGCAGCACAACTACATCTATTCAGCGCAGATTACAATCAATTACCGATCAACTGAAATCGCAAAATGTGACGGTAAATGGCGTTACCTCCTCCAAGCTAACTGTTCCAACTCAAGACAGCAATGAAATAAAACACTCTAAAGACAGACAATTAGAGAAAGAAGATATAAAGAGAGGAGAACTAGAAATTAATCGGGATACTATTCAGCGGCTATTACAGTCCATATCGGAGAGTCAGAAAACCAATTATTCATCTGGGATAGTCGAAATAGAGCACAAAACGAGATCAAACGCCAACAGCTATGTCAATTCAACGCAAAAATCAACGTTAATAATCGGCAGTTCAATATTGAAAGGAATAAAACAACGTGGCTTGCATACAGATGTGCAAATAAGTACAAACCCTGGGGTAACTATATCCCGGCTCAATGAAATCATTAAATCGAAAGATCTACGTCAAATTAAAACAGTAGTTCTCTACGTCGGCGGCAACGATGCATCGAACGGAATATCACTTGATAATTTCGCCGCCGAATACCAACGTCTCATCGACAGGGTTCTTGGAGAAAAGTGCTCGGTAAAACTGTGCACACTGTGCCCCAGAAAAGATGTGGATGTCATTCCGTACAACGATGCGATAAAACAACTGGCAGAAATTAACTCAGTTCACGTGATTGAATGCTTCAGCTCGTACATATACGGGGACGGGACCGCCGCTACACATCTCTTCATGCGCGACGGTATACATTTATCGAACAAAGGGACCAGTACATTCGTACAGAACATACATAAATCCTGTGAGATTATTAAACACCGCACTGATAACAACCATCAGGATTTTCAAACTGTAAGACAATATATACGTCCGAGATGGAGATATAGCCATAGAAATGTTGACTTTAGATGGAGGCAATAGGAAAACAAGAGCGAACCCTGCTATCACACAAACTGTACTAATAAGTACGATAATCTTTTAAATTTGTGTTCACACTGTAATACTGTAAATTGTACTTGCTTTCAAACAAATGACTCTGTAAATGATACTCAAGCTTCCAAACATGTGAACGAAAATGAAAATTGTTCTCTAAACAGTAACTATGTTAATGACACTCAAACTTCCGAACCTTTGAAGGAAAATAGCTACACGAACGACACTTGTGGTTTAAATGTTACACATGTAAATCGTTATAATAGTGCTTGTACATATCTGAAACCTATTAGCACAAATTGTAAATTGGATGGTAGTGGAAGGATGGATATACATTGTTACACACATATTTCGGAATCATTTTTCAAATTAAAACAAAAGGGATTAAAAATAGCAAACCTAAATGTGCAACATATAATGCCTAAGCTTGACGAGTTAAAACTACTTCTTCGGCATCATGATTCTGCCAATATTTTAGGCTTGTGTGAGACATTCCTTTCCGAAAATGTATCGGATAATGAACTTAATGTTAAAGGGAGTACATCAGGCTTTTCATGGGGGTCTAGGTGTCCGACTTAAAATTGACAAATATTAATATTTTCTGTTTTACATGGCCAAAACATAATGAGTGAGCCTAAACATTATCCCTTATTTGCAAAGAAATTCATTCTGCACAGTAATACATGCTATCCTAGGTGACGCACCAGGGTTAATTTCAGCATTTTACGTCCGTTTCCGTGCTGTCTATATGGTGTTTTCAAAGTTTAGACATTAACAAAATGGTTCTAACATCATATTTTGATTAATATAAGTGTTTTATCATCAAGGGGAACAATTTTATAATTTAAGTTGTTTCTAGAAAAATCCTGATGTACCCCCTTTAATGGATTTAAATCCGAAAGAAAAGATAGAACTCATAAACAGGGAGGTGGTATTTTAGTATATATTAGTGATAAGATTCCATCAGTACGTAGATTTGATCTTGAAAATGATTTAATAGAAAGTATTTGGCTAGAAATACGTTTTCCAAATAGCAAGCCATTTATTCTGTCTTTCATATATAGACCTCCTAATTCTTTACAATCTTGGATTGATACTTTTGAAGAATCCTTTTTATAATCCTATAATATATCACTTCACAAAGAGGGATATTCTCACAGTGTAGCAATCCAGTAATATCCAGGTAAAAATACCATATTTATGAAGATTTTCCTAATCTGAAAATTAATGTTTTGTCTTCTAACTCCAAAAGTATTCATTGAAAAGATCCAGGATTTTCACATAGTCTTCATTGTGCTTTTAGATTCACATTAGTATATTCCAACTCATAAATAAGTCACTATTTCAGCTTTTATTATACAAAATACAGGAGAAGTGATTCAACCAAACATCACTCCCAAATGCCCTCAGGATAACACACTGTGAGCCTAATATTTATGGGGCCCCGTAGGATAACACTCTGTGAGCCTAATATTTATAGGGCCTTGTCGGATAACACTCTGTGAGCCTAATATTTATGGGGCCCCGTAGGATAACACACTGTGAGCCTAATATTTATGGGGCCCGTAGGATAACATAATGTGAGCCTAATATGTATGGGCCTCGTAGGATAACACACTATGAGGCTAATATTTATGGGGCCCCGTAGGTCTAACACTCAACGAGCCTAATATGTATGGGGCCCGTAGGATAAAACAATGTGAGCCTAATATTTATGGGGTCCCGTAGGATAACACACTGTGAGCCTAATATTTATGGGCCCGTAGGATAACACTCTGCGAGCCTAATATTTATAGGAACCCGTAGGATAACACACTGTGAAACCAATATTTATGTTGCCACGTAGGATAACACTCTGTGAGCCTAATATTTATGGGGCCCCGTAAGATAACACTCGGTGAGCCTAATATGTATGGGACCCTGTAGGATAACACACTGTGAGCCTAATATTTATGGGGTACCGTAGGATAACACTCTTATAGCCTAATATGTATGGGGCCCCGTAGGATAACATTCTGCGCGGAGGTTGGGTGTTTGTATTTACAATCAAGCGTCGAAGATGATCAAAACTAGTTGATACTAAGAGTATCGTTTGTCACTTCATCTGCTGTCCTGATCCAGTTGTTTCTTCTATATGTTCTATAGCAGCCGGTCTAAGTAAATATTTAGTGAGAATGTTTGTAATCGTAAAAAGTATTACCCACAATACACTCTGCCCTAGTAACAAGTAAAGAAATCAAATGAGCGAAAGTTGTTCCATAGTGTAGCCGAATAACAGCGGAAATAGCATCACGCCTAGAGATGATGACGTCATAAACATGCCTGATATTTTTCCAGAAACGGAAATAAAGCTAGAATTCGTGCAAGTGAATATTGCTGGGAAAATAACAGACATTGAGAGACCTGATGATCCGATAAAAATCCAAATGAGAAGTTCAATTTTCTCCATTGTAGATACAAGTAAACATGAAAAAGATAATACTAACATACTCGAAAAGATGTACAGTAGATTGCAAGCGGAAATAAATCGCACAACAAATACAGCACACAGACGAGCTCCACCGAAGCAAATCCAATATATGGATGTGGCGATTGAGCCGTCAGATGTTTGCCATTTTAGTTGGGATAAGTAAATGTCATCAAAAAAACAGCAAATATGTATTCTGTTCCACAATAAACTATCATTAACGATGACAGCAAAACGAGTATGAGTATCTTCAACGCCAATGGTAAATCTTTGAAGTTGGAAGGATCTCTTGGATTTGTATGTTTTGTTTTTCTACTCTGAAAATTCAGATCACCTCTTTTCAGGTAATACATGGTTATGGACGGAATCGACGTTATAAATAGAGAATATTATGTCAGTGCTTTTTACTATCAAGTTTATTAGTCGAGGCTTAGAAAACGATGAATGGCGAGGCTCTCTGCCGAGCCATTCTTCGTTTTCGTGCCGAGCCTAATAAACTTGAGCCATTCCTCCTTTTCGTGCCGAGCCTAAAAAACTTGAGCCATTCTTCGTTTTCATGCCGAGCCTAATAAACTTGAGCCATTCTTCCTTTCGTGCCGAGCCTTAAAAAAACTTGAGCCATTCTTCGTTTTCGTGCCGAGCCTAATAAACTTGAGCCATTCTTCGTTTTCGTGCCGAGCCTAAAAAACTTGATAGTAAAATACACTGACATAATATTCTATTTATCATGTAGATTATCCACATTTTTTGTATGAATTACTATTATTACCTATTTCTCAGAATGTTACGCTTATCGAGGACGCCGCCATGTTGTTGTTTTTTGTTTGATTTATGACGTCAGGCAACGTTACGTGCATGACGTCAGATAACGTTACGTACAATAAACGCATTCCGCATTGATTTGCTCTTTTATATTGGTCAGTGCCTAATAAAGCAAAATTTAACAGGTCACCCCTTTATAAGCAGAAAAGTGCATATCTGCATGATAAAAGTTGCTACCGCTGACAGCAAGTACGCAAAATGAACCTTGGTTTCGCCATATATCTCTGAATTAAAAAACAATGTTATGGGTAACATTTCTATCGGTAACGTTCGCAAAACCTGTTTGAAAATATATGTCTAAACTTTTCTCGTTTGGTAATCCTACCAACATTCTAGGAGCGTCTGTTTTGTTAAATAGCTCCCCCATAATCACACTACAATGTCATTTCCGTTTACAATCACATTATCAGCAAGAAACGGTTGAGCAACCACGGGGGCTAGCATACCATCGATACTAAAACAGAAGTGGAGGGCTTGCATATAGGGACAAGCTTCTAGATCCCACGTACTGTAAACCTCTGCGTTCCAACCTAAAAAGGAACAGTTCATGTTGTTCTATTGAAAACCATGAAGAATTTTGGATATCCCAGATTAAGCAATACTGTATCCCAAATTGAGCCATACTGGTTTTGTACCAGATATCGTAATTTTCCAAGTTTTTCCAAATTATGGTTTAAGTCTATATGGTTAAAGGGAGGGAGACCAGCATGATATATGAATAAATATAAACATGTCTATGCATGCTCAGTTGTCTCCCCTCTGACACCAATGAACAATAGCTATCCTATCTCTCTTAACTTACATCATACTTTCTTATTTGACTGTAGATTATTTTGTGAAAACTATCAGTTCTGCTCTGCACTATCATCATTTTCTCTCGCTGTACTACCACCTTTATTTGTCATAACGATTACCATTTACAGTTGAACTTGCATTATATATTATATACATTGCTGTTTTACACATGTAAAATCTTGGAATAAAAGAATTTGAATCGTATTATCAATAAAACGGTTGATGTGGTGATTATTTTTCAACGTCAATAATCTCTATCATCAGACGACTGGACTGAGTAAAATATTTTTAAAGAGTTATCAAACACTCTAAAACTAACATATTTACCTATATAAATACCGTTATAAACAAAGCACAACTGGGTTAATCACGTGCTAATGCACGTGGGCATGAACATTCACTTTTAAAATATCTGACCCTTTACGTCAAAAATCGAATACATTTTACATGCCAAAAAAACGAAAAGCGATTTCTACCGTCTAGATCTTATTCGACGTTTTTTATTTTCTAAAAAAAGTCCGTCCTGAACCTTTCGCGGTTGCCATTTTACCGAGATTTTGATATCGTTTCTGATTGGCTGTTACAGACGCACATTCTATCCAAGATATACAGAACGGCAGAAAGACACTAAATTAATAAATAAAGAGAGAAACTTTATCATTATATCGACGAACTAAATGTGGATGGTCAAACATACAATAATAAAACAAAAAATGTGTTTCCGGTTTATTTTTTTTTCGCATAGGGTCAGGACGTTTGTACAATCAAGCGTCAAATATGACCAAGACACTTTAAGCAAATAGAAACAACGAGTACACATCTTTCAATTTAAATTGCAGACAGTTATTTCCCTCTAAAGTATGAAAACGTCGAAGCACAAGGTACCCTTGAATTAAGATATAACTTTTCTTCCAAAGATAGTTTATCAATATTCAAATGCAATTGGTAAATTTTTGTTTACATCATCCCAAAGTGAATTGAATTGAATTGAATTGAGTTTTAAGGCGCACCAACACATGACAGGTTATATGGCGCCTAACAGGAATGAACGTACCAGGCTCATCCTCCATTTACATCAAGATAAAATATGGAGAATGGGCCTAGAACCGTCTTACCTGCAGAACTGCAGAGTTGCTGCAAACTCTATAGTGGACACTCGATTTACGATGGGGCCACGTTTCCACGTTTGCATACACGGTGTCATGATAAAGACCTTGAATGAGCATGATAAAAAATGACAAAATGAATATGAATGGGTGTGGGGTCATAATGGGTGTGGGGTCATACCTCTCTGCTTTCATGCTCATTTTGTAATTGTTGTGTTTGTATGACGTAACGTCGTCTTGGCGTTCTCGTGCAAACTGGTGTAAAAAGGCGTGAATCATTAGAAATACTAATTAAGAAATAATAAATGTGTACCTGTGTTTTATCGGTGGATAAAATACAGTTATGAGTTCGGATGCGTGGTAATTAAATCACGAGTGCGTTAGCACGAGTGATTTAATTACTCGCATCCGAACGACTCACTGTATTTTATTCACCGATAAAATACAAGTACGTATTTATTATTTCGATTCTAACAACAATAACTCCATTGTTTATGCTGTTGTTGGGGCACTATATATTATCTCGGAGGTCAAGGTAATCATGCTGCTATGTTTACAGTCTGTTCCATTGGGCGCCCCAGTACGCAAAGTTCTGGTTTCAATACACTATTAGTCACGTGACAAACAATTAAGTCATTGCTTACATCATATAGCTTGCGCTGTATGACGTCAAACGTTCTCACTTTGTTCAATATGCTTATTAATGATTTATGTACTGATGCATATGATGGTTTTATATCGGGGGGGGGGGGGGGGGGGAGTATGGCAAGTTTGTTGTTATTAACATTTCATTAAAATTACTGTTGAGATTGTCTTCGTGACGATTATTTACCAAGTGACGTCATGTAACGTGGCGCTTCCAACGGATGAAATATACGCGGGGAATTAATGGAATAGCTGTATTTTATCGTAGAATAACATTCAGCTGTCTCTCTTCTTTGTGTATATGAAAGACTGCGGAGGTCGTGTTAGAATTTAATTTTAAATGATGTAATATATAGTTTAATAACCAGTGTTTTTGAGATATTGAAAATATCTCCCTCGGTACTCGTTCTTATATCGGGGCCATTTCTCTACCTCGGGAGATATCTCCCGTATCTCAAAAGACTGGTTATTAAAATCTATTTACTCCCCTTGTTTATGTTTGAATACTTTATACTACTGTGCGGATGTAACAAAATCTACAAGAAAAAATAGAGAATTTATACATGATCATTTTTGTGTAATACTTACATTGTAATACTTACATTGTCTGTTAATGCTGTCTACACGGTGCATGATCAAAACTAATTTTCACGGATAAAATATACGTTGCCTGAATAAGAACGGATAAACCCCTCGTTTCTTCGGATAGAAAATGGAACTGGAAGGTGATGAGTTTCTTAAAACATGTAAAACGGAGGAAAAACCGGCAACCGAACCGTAAATTCAGTTCATTTTTACTAAAACGGAACAATAGTTTATCCTAGATTTAACTTTAGAGCTAAATATAATAGAAAAGGTATGTCATTTTCGCAAAATAGCATTTGAAATGGTGCACTTCTGTACGGATTTCAGTATTGACAATAATTAATAAACATTTTTACATTATTTATACCATTTTGTATGCCTTTGTACGTGAGGATAAATACATTAGCATCCATAGTTGCGATATAAGTAAACATGAAGTGTTTCACGTTTGTATAATGATGAAATAATGATGAAATATCGGTTCATTTAAAGGTACGTAATATTTTCAAAGGCACCTAATTTGCACAACTACGCGGACAACAAGGAACCTCGCGTTTTATCCAATAGGGCACCTATTAAGCAGCTGCTTTTGTCATTGCAATAAAAACTCATTGCAATAAAAACGATATCATCTGAAACAGAACATTACAGTCAATATATCAGTTAATTACAGTCATTTTTAATGTATTTACATCTAATACATGTATTATCTGATTCAGAATGTTTGTTTGTTTAACGCCCTTTATCATTACAGGCCTGCCATTTCTCAGGCTTTGAGCCGGTAATTACCTGCTTTTTTATTTATAGGTTTACAAGCTTACCGTTGTTTTTGTTAATTGATTTAATTTAGAGTTAAGTATACGCCATACAGGAATTTGATGTTTGAATTGTTCTTTTAGCATGTTTTAAAGCGTAGATATTCTTATATTTTTTGAGAATGTATAAAATCTAAGGACAAAAAACGATGAACATATTTGATAACTTACAGAAAAATAAGGTGACATTTCAACATGTCGGCAACGGAAAATTATCATTAAGATAAAATACATAGAGGCCTGTATGATATTGAA
This sequence comes from Cyrtodaria siliqua, assembly GCA_037043455.1. Taxonomy (NCBI): domain Eukaryota; kingdom Metazoa; phylum Mollusca; class Bivalvia; order Adapedonta; family Hiatellidae; genus Cyrtodaria; species Cyrtodaria siliqua. The sequence continues at coordinate 157,114 of JAWPHD010001104.1, read as the reverse complement.
TTTATTAAACGAGTAGATGCATTATAAGATGCGAGGTTGAAAGTATGACACCTGTACCTGTTTCGTTTTCAGTGTCAAGAGGGGTCGAAAGCGCCGCCGCACTTCATCATTGTGGTTACATAAGCCAAAACGGACTAAAGTTTGTTAAGTAACTGGCAGTAAGGAACAAAGTGGAGAATCAACGCCGTTAAACTTAACAGCACATGTTAAGCCCGGCAGTGAACAACTTATGTGTGCTCCCTCAAAATCAGAGTGAAAAACATTGAAAGGCAAGAAACGTTTGTTTGACGAAAGTGAGACAGAAAAACTTATCAATGAAATTCAAAATCTAGTGCCATCGTTCTTAAAGGAATTGGAATCTGCGAAAATCTTACACGACTTTTGTTAGTGGACACGGACAAGAAGAGTATGATTAGCTACTATTTTAAGCTGTAATGATTGGTTTCGAGTTTTTTTATTTACAAACAAATACCTCGTAACTAATCATTTGCACATGTGAAATAGAGCTTAACTTATCTGTTGTGACACAACACGACATATTCGGTCGAAATAGTATCAATAACATACCGAATGATGTTTATAATTGAGGCGCCGGAGCTTTGGCGGCAATGGCAGCGGTCGCCGCCGCCCCAATGTTTCGGCAAGGAACCATCTTTCGGCGAAGTGTAAATTTCAATAATTTTCTTAAAGACAATATTTTTTTATCACGCGCAGTTACGTTTGGGAAATTTTGAAATTAACTAAATGTGTCACAAAATGTTCAATAATACAGTATGCGAGAATTGATGTTCGAATTATATGTTTGTGTGTGATTTACCGTCGTTCTTCATAATGAACATTTAAGATGTGCGTCTTGCCATCTGATTGTTTTTGTACATGTATGACATTGTGTGACATATGCAGAAATTAGACAAGAGCATGGTTTTTTTCTTTTATGACATTGATACACTAGTAGTACTTGTATACTATTACTTTGCGATGATGCAAATAGTATTACTATTATTATATTAATAATACATTTTAAATTCTTCTTTTGTATTTAATTTTATATTTATTAAGTACTCAGAATTCACCAGAATGCTTCATTTACAGGGTAATTCTCCGGGGGAAATCCTCCAACTCCCAACCGCAACCGCCCCAATGTTTAACTCCTTCCGACGCTTCTGTATTATGTTCTGAGATTCTTACCCACCCGATGAAGTAATCCGAAGAAAAAAAGGAAACGCATCGTACTTTTGGTCGAGGGCTGTACCAATTAGGTGCCCATATCCGGGACGATTAGGAGCCTCGATTAAATGCGTAAATTGTAAGATTACTCAATGCAGCAATACTTTTCTATTCTTTTCTATTACACGGAACATTAAATACAATAAAGTCGATTAAATGATATTGAGGGCGTATAAAAGCTTAAACAGTGTTTTAATATCAAACAATGTTTGATGTTTGTAAGCACACTTAAGTGAGTACTAAATATCCTATTAATCAGATTCAAATGTGCCAAGGAATACTCTTTTATGGATGATATGGAAATGTTAAACGCACATAATTTGATGAATGTTGATAATCAAAAGCTGCCATCTGCACAGTCTGTGTTATGTCTTTTTTTGTGATTTTCATGGTAAAGAACATATATAGAATATTGTCTCGGACAAATTTCGGTAATTTCCTAGATTTAATTTGTGTTTTTTTTGGCCAAAATGCATGTTGTAAGAAAAAGGGGGCTAACTTCCTTGTGTACTGAACATTTGAAAAACATCTTTGTTTGAACTATTGTTGTCGGTCTATCTTATTGTTCTTAAAACATCATTATTTTTGTTGAGTATACCTATTTTCAAAGATATTTATATGTTTTTATATATGTTAAAACACGCGCGTTGATTTAAAACATCAGACATATGTCTCTATTGAGATTGGATATAAATACAATAATTTCTTACCAGCATAATGAATGCCCAACATAGCGAAACGGTATAAAGACACTTCTCTCTGAAGATTTCAACATGTTTGAATTTGTTAAAAAATGACAAGTGTGTGTCTTCTATTTTATTAGCAGACGTTGGAAGCATTGGTTCTACACAATCCACAGGTTCCTTCACGGGACCCGACATATTGTGGTGAAGAACATTCACTTAATGTTCAATTAATAAATATTACATTATAAAACTTTAATCTGGTAATTTTCAATCACAACACACGTACTATTATTTATAAGTAAAGCTCCAAATAAGATGTTTATTAAATAATAACAACCATCTTTACTAATACTTGAATTTAAAATAAAGTCCCATAAAACTGGCAATTTTTAAACGTGGACAGACTAAATCAGTAATGAACATTAACTGGCAAACATAACACTTTTGTTTTAAAATATCATAATTATTTAACTTTAATCTAGTTAAGGTGTAATTACACCATTGCGTTTGTGTTTCCGTGGTGTATAGCCAAATAGTATCTAGTAAAAAACGCTTCTCTGCCTCACTAGTGATACAAAACGCACCGTTTGATTCTTTACCGTTACCATAAACTTCGTAACACCTTTGCAAAATGTTATTATCGTAACCCTGATCTTCTTTCCAAATATAAAAGCAATTTAAGGACTCTTCGGCGACAAGGACTATCACAACCTGACTTCTATGGTGATGTGATTTATAAACTTCGTAAGATTCTTGGTCATGATAACTTTCATACTATCTTTGTTAAACTTGTTAAAAAGTTTATCAAAAGAGGTTATGACCCTATCATTGCAACGTACTGCATGCTTGATGGTGGACCCTTTTACAGTTCGCCACTTTGCTTTCCTCTTTAATTGTACGATGACCGGACAGACTGTGGACCCTATGAAGACGCCTACCTAATGCCCATTGGGACAGTGGCGTTTGATGTTTGTCTATGATCTTTCTTGTCGTGCCCTTAATGTTTTTTTCTCTTGTTGCTCTGGCTTCTGCCAAGTCACTGAGTACCTTCATTCTGGCTTTCTAGGCTATTTGTTTTTGTATTATATTTACACGAGCATATTTGTGTTTTACCTATATTGCCTATTGATGCTGCCTTGTTGGTTAGAGATTAGATCATGGCGGGGATTTCTTTGTTTACACTGTCCTGTTTTAATGGGATGACAGTAGGGTAAGTGTAATAATGCCTACTTTGCCACTGACCGTTCCAAGGCGGTAGCCCTATTGTCAACTTTTGTGTTTGTGATGTCGTTTGCATTTATTATTACTTTTGCCATTTTGTTTGTCTGTTTGCGTGTTTGTTTCTGTATTTTGTGGTTGACTGTCCTCTTTGAATGCTTCTTTCCCTGTCCGATCTTTTTATATATCTTTAATTCACCCATATGATGCATTGGGAACATGAATCAGTGTTTGTTTGTACTTAATTATAATTGACATAGACAGTATTTTAACGAAAGCATAAATGGGGTAATCTATGTATGACGTGTCAAAACGGAATGTGACGTCATTCAACAGATTGACTTTTTTTACATGAGACATAACCCCTGTTTTTGTTGCATTCGTTTGATTGATATGTGTACGTCGAAAATTACGCATTTTTTGTCTCTTGAGATACATCATTCCTATATAAAACGAAGGAGGAAAATCAATGGTGCAAAGACGACTTAAGTATACATTTATGGAGAGATTGTCTGTTGTACATACATGAATCATGTCATGTGTTTAGAGATATGAATAACACGTGACCTCATTATCAGATAAACCGTCATTAAAGTCATTTTCTGTAGTTTTTCATGCGCAAACGTTTTGGCGACTTCTCTTCTAAAACTATTGGATGGATTTTCCCAAAAATTTAGAGGAATGTTGCTCTTGATATCTAGTTGTATTTATTGTCTTTATTTATATAAATGCCTATTATTAGAAAAATACATAAAATAGGAAATATAAAACATTTTGTAAAAATTCAAACAAAATTAAAAAATTTAAGCATAATGGTAGGGTTCCATAAAACAATATTAAATCTCAATATGCATGGTGACCTGTAATTTGAATTGCATATACTGCCTTACTCTATGTTAAAATAGGTGCCTAGGAAGTTTGAACAATGTCTGTTATAATTTATTAGGAACATAACAAAAAAGGAAAATATACCATTTATATAATTTGGCCTTTTAGCATAGGAGTATGGTTTCAAAAAAAATATTCTAAACATGCATGGGGACCTAACATTTTTATTGCACATTTTGTTTTTATATATGTATATGCGATGTGCTAAGAAAGTTTAAATAAATTCTATTATTGGGAACATACAAAAAAAAAGGAAATTGTATCATTATGGGCTAATTTGTGAATAAATTGTGAGTAATGGTCTCAACATATTTTGTAAAAAAAGATAGTTTTACCTAAAGATAAGCTTTAAATGTTATTATAATTAAATATTCTTTACTTTAATACAATTTTAGCAGAATTGTTACCAATGAATAAATGATTAGACTTCAAAAATGTCTTATTTAGCTATTTCATGGACTGATTAAACTTTTCGGACAGATTGACATGACGTGGCATTACAAATTATTTTTTAAAAATTTAACAATTATGGTGACCTACCATTACTTTTGCATTTTCTGTCTATATATATAACAGACTTACCGTACACAAAATTTAATGAAAATGTGTTATGCAGAAAAAACTATAGAAAATGTCTTTAATATTGGATAACACCCTGTGAGCCTAATATGTATGGGGCCCCGTAGGATAACACTCTGTGAGCCTAATATTTATGGGGCCCCGTAGGATAACACTCTATGAGCCTAATATTTATAGGGCCCCGTAGAATAACACTCTGTGAGCCTAATATTTATGGGGCCCGTAGGATAACATAATGTGAGCATAATATGTATGGGGCCCCGTAGGATAACACTCTGTGAGCCTAATATTTATAGGGCCCCGTAGGATAACACTCTGTGAGCCTAATATTTATGGGGCCCGTAGGATAACATAATGTGAGCCTAATATGTTTGGGGCCTCGTAGGATAACACACTATGAGGCTAATATTTATGGGGCCCCGTAGGATAACACTCAACGAGTCTAATATGTATGGGGCCCGTTGGATAACAAAATGTGAGCCTTATATTTATGGGGTCCCGTAGGATAACAAACTGTGAGCCCAATATTTATGGGCCCCGTAGGATAAGACTCTGCGAGCCTAATATTTATGGGAACCCGTAGGATAACACACTGTGAAACCAATATTTATGGGGCCACGTAGGATAACACACTGTGAAACCAATATTTATGGGGCAACGTAGGATAACACTCTGTGAGCCTAATATTTATGGGGCCCCGTAAGATAACACTCGGTGAGCCTAATATATATGGGACCCTGTAGGATAACACACTGTGAGCCTAATATTTATGGGGTACCGTAGGATAACACTCTTATAGCCTAATATTTATGGGGCCACCGTAGGATAACATTCTGCGCGGAGGTTGGGTGTTTGTATTTACAATCAAGCGTCGAATATGATCAAGACTAGTTGATTTTTTTCGGTCTCCATATATTGAAGACCCATTTATTCTCCCCGTCCAATGATGTACGAGGGGTCGAGGAGGACCATCCCCTTGTACACATTACAACATTTTTTATTTTATTTTACAATTTGTTACAAAAATATGTATAACAAAATCCTAAATCAATAATACTCACTCAGATCTCTCAATCATTCGCTCACTAGTTTATTATACATTACCCCTATTTTATAGAACGTAATGACAAAAATGAATCTTTTAATAGAAAATTTCTGTTGAGTATTTTTATTTGGTTATAAGTGAGTTTTTATGGTTTTGGTAACACATTTACATTCACACATGAATGCAAAAAAGTGAATATATTAATTATAATATGACTAAAAATTGTATGACTTAACTTTATTGGTTGGGGAGCACGATGGGGTGGTTGAAAAATATTATTTTTAAATAAAAAAAATATGGGGAGTTGGGGTTGGGGTTGAGGATATGTCTCTGGCATTAGTATATGGCGTTCTATTGTTCAAAAAATAACAAATACACATCTGGGTCTTATTTTTCCGAACTTAACAGTTCGTGAAACTTTTCCCATGAATTTAAAAATACGTTGTAGTTGTTTTCAACAATGGATATTTCTTTGCTTGTTACATACAAAAGTTGGATTCTGTGCTTCAGTGTTGTAATTGTTGGTATGTTTTTTGAGCATCTGCAGTAATATAAGTAGTATTTTGTCTCTAAAAGGATGAGCTGGATTAAGTTGCTTACATTTTTGTCATATGTTCCAAAGATAAATGATTTTTCTTCAAGAGTAATTTCAATATCTTTTGTGAGCAGCCAATCTTTAAGTTTACTTAAGATCCCACTATGCACTTAGCTCATTTGCATGTGACTGTAGGTCTCTTGCATGTGACTGTAGGATGATTCTTACACCATAAAAAGTAGGAGTGTGTTCTTCGGTTTGAGATATTTTAATAATTGCCCATGGATATTTTCTTTTCTTGTTGCAGGTGAGAAAACAATAGTGTGAGATTGGATGAACAGCGATTAGACGACACTGACGGCAAAATGTGACACATTTGTGGGTGCTGAAAATGCGTATGAATTTAGGTGCAAACTGTTTAGTGAAAGCCGAAAAGAGTACCTTGGCTGCCACCACTCAAATTAAAACAAAACCAAACTGGGCTATGTACCAGATTTTGTGGATTTTTATGAGCAGCAGTAACTGTATTTTCCCAAAAAATACTTTTAGACTGTAAATGCTTGATTCAGAATGGAAAATTGGACTTTACTGCCTATAGCCAACAGTAAAATCGAAGTGTGTTGTGAGACCTTAACAGAAACAATCAGCCAGACGCTTTCAGTACAGCTTTCATTGACACAGATCAATATTTCTGAGTTTTATTTTTTAAACTGTGTGAAAAAGTTGAAATGAACATTTTATGATGAATTGCAATGAACTTTAGTTGGATTTGGCCATAAATTAGTGATTTGGCATATGAAAATGGACCATACTTTGATCATCATGGATTATTTTGTGTATGCTGTTTGTAGTGAACTCCCAAACCACTTCCGTAATGTCGATATGGATTCCAGGCGATGAAACATCATGATGAAACGCAATATAAATGTTGTCAGTGCATATTTCAGTGCATACACATGTACATGCAGTATCAACTATTCCGCGAAAGATGGATATTCGATTGTATTTGCCAAAAAAAGTTTGTGCTTGCGAGTCGATAAATTGTTTCTGGAAGTTCAGTTCTCGTCTCTGTTGGGTTCAAATGGATACAATATATCGACACTATGCCAGGGACATGTTCACAGAAAGCAGCTTCATATGACATCTAACAGGTATGTGTTTGTATAGCAAATTATTTATTTCAGCTATTGACAATATTAGAAAAATACCCCACCCACTTATGCAGTGCAACAAATTTCAAAACCGCTGTTCGGTTTGTCTTATTTGTCGAGAATGTTCATCAAATATGTTTATTAACTTAGTCGCTCTTCCTTGTTTGCTTTGAAGTTGCGTGACAACCTTTTTCGAACCGCTGTGTCTTTTGGGAAGACTTGTCGTTTGTAGTTGCACATTTGTCGAGACACAAAATTGTTTCATGCTTGGTGTTAGCTGAATGAGGCATTCCAGCTTTTAGCGTATTCATCTCATTTCTTGTATTCCATTTGTACGCAGGCAATTTGTTCTCTCGTGATATTTTTTCATGCGCATTTCATACAAATTTCGCGTCATGCCAAATAAAAAACATCTAATATATTGTGTGTCTGTTTATATATAGGGAAAAAAAATCCAGACAAAACTTTAATGTACTGTTACATTCTTCATCGTCTCTTTTTACGTAAATTAAAAAATGGCGTTAAAAGTGTTTTCGGCTCTGAATTCCGGTTATAAATGTTATTTTGCACTAAGAAATAAAACTTTGCTAATATATGTTTGAATAAAAAAAATGTACGCGAATTACATCATTGAAATTCAAGTGAATTTCATGTCATAATAAAACATTAAATTCTGGTTCTATCATTATTCACGGTAAAGATTGCCTGTGTTGCCTAGATTTTTTTCCCGCAGATCTGTACTGAATTTATTTTTGGCATGTTACATGTTGTGCTGCATTACGTATAGTAATATGCTGCTATCTTTTTCGCTCTGATCCGAATGGTCTGCATTCAATTTTCACTGCTTTGAGTAGGTGTACAGTGTTGTCTGGAGAAACATTGCAGTCTGTCGCAAGCAGTTGATCACTGATTTTCATTGACTGACTGATTCTGACTGACTGACTCTGACTGACTCTGACTTGACTGACTCTGACTGACTGACTGACTGTAATTTGAGATGAATTCAACAACTATGTATGAAGTGCATGCAATGCGGTTCAATGCGATTAATTAACAGTTTCGATATAACATGGAATTGACAGACATTTTATGAAATATACCGATTGTTATAATTTCATAGATTTTTAAGCTAAGCGCTGTTCATGTACATTTGGTAGCGTTATCTGTATTGTGATAATTTCTTGAAAACTAATCTGCATGCCGGTTGTTTTCGGTTGTTTTTCTGCTTTTAGCAAGTTGTGGTGTCATTTAGTGTTTCCTAGTTAGCTCCCCTGCTGGTTTTATGTATTTGTTCCCCTTTTAAATCACTGTTGGGTATATTTTCTGATTTTTAGCCTACATTTTGTTTTATAAAATGGCTAGGTTTTCAAATAGTAATATTTAGCAACATTATTATCAATATTGTAATCATGTGCTAAGTAAAAGACATTTTATCTTTTTATACAGGAAGCTGGTAGAAGTTGCCAATTTGAGAGTTGAAGGGAGGGCTTGTTTTATTGGAGCCATGCCTGTGATGACATCAACTTGAATGGCCTTTAATGACATTGTAGGACAGGTAATATAATAAACTATTTTGACTAGAAAATAAGTCTAACCACTACTTCTGTTTCAGAAAGCATCATTTAGTAAAAAAAAAATCATATATGGGCATAGGTGAACAATTAATAAATTAAGAAACACTGCCTGAAAGACAAACAATACACTTTTTTTATATTATATACATATCCAACACAAATCCTACAGAATTAAGGAACACAATCTCTTAGAATACAAAATTTACTGAATAATTTCTACTCTTGATTCAGATTAAAATTCCTGATTTTTTCGCTCCATGAATATGGCACGAAGCAAACTGATGCCTGTTGCATTTTGAGCCGTAAACTCATGTAATCTATGACAAAAGTATCTATAAACTTTTTTTTTGTTAGGTAGTCACCTATAGTTGTTGCGGGTATGATTTTCAAGACATGCACACACATGAGACCCCTTGAAGATCTCACTATGCACTTAGCTCCCTTGCATGTGACTGTAGGATGATTCTTACACCATAAAAAGTAGGGGTGTGTTCTTCGGTTTGAGATATTTTAATAATTGCCCATGGATATTTTCTTTTCTTGTTGCAGGTGAGAAAACAATAGTGTGAGATTGGATGAACAGCGATTAGACGACACTGACGGCAAAATGTGACACATTTGTGGGTGCTCAAAATGCGTATGAATTTAGGTGCAAACTGTTTAGTGAAAGCCAAAAAGAGTACCTTGACTGCCACCACTCACATTAAAAAAAAACCAAACTGGGCTATGTACCAGATTTTGTGGATTTTTATGAGCAGCAGTAACTGTATTTTCCCAAAAAAATACTTTTAGACTGTAAATGCTTGATTCAGAATGGAAAATTGGACTTTACTGCCTATGGCCAACACAGTAAATTCGAAGTGTGTTGTGAGACCTTAATATATTTGTTGTTTTCTCACTTTCATATAAAATATGTATAATTGTTTCCGAGGCCGTTGAACAGAAAGAACATATTGGATTGTCAAGTATTTTTATCTTATGTAGAAAACTATTTGTTGCTAAGATGTTATGGTTGATGCGTTTCTGGAACCATTGCAATGTAGTATATTTTTTTATTGAAAAAGGCCAAGTAAAAATCTGTTTCAAAACTGAGTTGCTGATTTGGTACCGTTTATTCCATGAAAGTTTTGCAGTAGGGATTTCAAGATTTTGGTTTAGAAGAAGATACATATCTTATTTTCCCTTCTCATTTTTTATGTATATTTTAATAGGATTTGGTATGATGGGGTTTTCAAGTTTGCTTGTAACTTCTATGTTGTTATCTTTTTCATTTTTTTGACAGCAGTTACTAAACTGTGGTACTGTAGAAAATTAATGTTTACATCAAATGCATGTTTTAGTTATTCCTGTGTGTACAAATTCCCATCAATTTTTGTAATGTCATTTATAGTATACATTCCTTTATCAAACCAGGATTTTATAAAATAGCTTTTTGACCCTATCCTGACATTTTCGTTATAAAAGATTGGGCTTGATAAGTATAGATCTGTGTTCACTGGCTTGGGCCTGGATAGTATTAGTATGTGTGACTTTAAAACATCTTTCCAAAAGGGGTTTGAAATATTATTTATTATTTCTTGTGCATACATTACTCCACACCAAGATAATTTGTTTATATCTAACTATGATTTTAGGATATTTACATATTTGTTTTCCTCTAACAGTAATCATCTTCTAACCCATGTTGCTTTTAAGGCTGATATAAATGCAGAGAGATTTGTCATTCTCAATCCACCTTTTTCATAATCCTTACATAATACAGTGTTTTTAATTCTTGATTTACCTTGCCATAGGAAGTTAAAACACAATGTGTTTATTTCATTGACAACATTATCTTTTGGATTAGTTAAGGATAAAAACAAATGATTAAGTGAAGGTAAAGGGAGTGACTTTATAACTGTAATTCTACCAATGGGAGTCAGGTATCTACGTTGCCAACTACTTATTTTTTTCCTCAAAGCTATTATTTTGTCATTGTAATTCAAGTCATTCATTTTTGTAAGATCTGTGTCGAATATAATTCCTAACAGTTTAAATCTAGAGTTTCCCCATGTCAGTTTCCATTTAGTTTTTATTGAATGTGTGCTATATTTCATTGAGCCTAACCAAACCACCTGCGTTTTTTCAAAGTTAACTTTTAATCCAGAAATATTTGCACAGAAATCCAGCTCACCCAATATTTCATTCAATGAGGTTTCAGACCCATCTAAAAATGAAGTTGTGTCATCGGCAAAATGTGTTAACTTGTATTCTTTATTGTTTATGTTAATCCCTTGTATCTTTTTGCTATGCCTAATTTTTATAGCCAAGATTTCCGCGCATAAAATAAATATATAAGGGGACAGGGGATCGCCTTGCCTACAGCCGCGTGCAATACTGAAAAAGGATGACAAATTACCTCCTTGATTAACAGACAACTGAGCATTTTCATAAAACAGAGTTATCCATGCTTGTATTGATGGACCAAAATTAAAAAACTTCAATCATACTTTTTTTTATAAAGGACCATGACAAAGAATCAAAGGCTTTTTCAAAATCAACAAGTAGAAGTAATCCTGGTATATGTTTTTCTTCTAAATAATGCATTATGTCATATGTCAGTCTTGTATTTTCGCCCAAAAAACGACCTGCTAAAAATCCTGTTTGATCTCTATTAATAAGCTTATACAATACAGTTTTTATTCTATTAGCTACAGAGGCAGACGCCATTTAATATACAGTATTTAAAAGAGAAATAGGTCTATAGTTCTTTAAAAAATATCTATCCTTGTTTTCTTTGGGTATTAGGGTAACAATACCTTGTCTTTGTGTTATAAATAACTCTCCTATTTCATAACTATAATTAAGGGCCCTGAGGACAAAGTGTTCTTATTGTCTCAAAAATACCTTGTAAAATTCACATGTTTATCTACTACTGCCGGGGCTGCGGTTATTAGTCATATTTTTTAATGAGGAAGACAATTCTAAATATGTTAGTAAACCTTCAATATTATTTGATTCTTTGTGGTCCAGTTTAGGAATATTAACATTTTTCAAATGTTCATTTAGGTCTATATCTTGCAATTCTTTATCTCTACTACTATATAACGTTTTATAAAAATCCTCTGTTTCTTTCAATATTTCATGCTGGTCTGTTATTATTTTTCCGTCCTCTTTTTTTAAAGTAGGTATGATTTTTCTAAGGTAATTGTGCGATTCTAGGGCGCACAAATATTTTGTTGGTTTTTCTCCCTCGATTATATTTGTTGCTCTTGATCTTATAACAGAACCCATTATTTTAGTTTTCCTAATATATTTTAGCTCACACTGTAGTAAAACCAATTCCTCTACTTTTTCTGCATTTAAATCTTTTTCTAGCTGTGATATTTTTTGAACAATTTTTGATTCCTTTTCGTCTCATTGCTTTTTTATGTAACTGTAGTATGAAATAGATTTTCCTCTCAGTTCAATCATAAGTGTTTCCAGAAACAGTTGATCATTGATTGTAAATTGAATTTCATTATTAGGTATGTTTTCTAATTTTTCTAAATCATATATAGGAAGAGAGTATTGTTTTTTTATTTCTTGAATTTTGTCCTTGATATTTTCTAAATATTGCATATCTTTAAGCAATGAACTATTATGTTTCCAAAGAGGTTTACCTTTTATAAATTCATTAAAACATAAAATCAATTGAACAGGTGAATGATCAGATCTGTAACTATTTTCTATAGTGCAGCTTTTAATAGAAGTTTGAAAGTTTTCAGATATTAAAAAAAAAATCTAAACGGGCTTGTTGAAATGGCTGGCGTCTCAGCCATGAGTATCTCTTTATTGTGGGATGGGTTTCTCTTCAACTTCAACTTATTTATTTCACTTAGGTTCACATATATGAACAGCATAAGCAACATGTTACAAAATACATTTACATATGAATGGGTCTATCAGGTACTTATTTTGTATAATTTCTAGAAGTTTGTCTCTAGCTTTTTTATTGTTTATGGCTTTGTAATTACAGTAGTCTAGATCAGGATTAATGACAAGATTAAAATCACCGCACCATATAATGTGCTCATTATTTAATTCCTCAACTGCATTTATTACGCTTTCAAAAAACAATGGATCATCTGTGTTTGGACCATATATTGAAGCTAAAGTTAATCTATTATTATCAATTGTCATATCTAAAATGTCCATTTTATAATCAAAGTTATTGTTAAACAGGATTGCTACACCTCTTGCATTAAATTTAAAAGAACTAAAATAACAATCGTTTCCCCATCTAGTTCGTACAAATTTTCATTTTTTCCTGGACTGAAATGTGTATCTTGCGGACAATAAATGTTACAGTTTTTTTCTTTTAAATAGTGAAATAGATCTGTACGCTTTGGTAGCTGGCCGATTCCCTGACAATTTAAGGACATTATCTTGATTTCACTCATGGTGAGTATTAAAAAAAGAAAAGTACAAATATATTTTTCATCTAATAAATCTAATATCAGCAAATGTGCTGCATGTCTTTAGATTTTGGAGAAAACAAAATACCTATCAGATTGTTATTTACGTTTAAATTGAACAACAAATAAAAATAGTAGCATGTTTATTAGTTATACTCCTGATTTAAAATCAATGACATACTTCAGGATGTTATAATAGGTATGTTGAATGTTCTTGCTATTCAAATGTACCATCTAGATCACAAAGACAGGCTCGAGTGACCGGGACTGGCCCTACCTACAAGATCCTGCCGCTGCAACCCGAGTCAGATACATTACAATATGTCAAATGACTAAACTAAAGCATGTTTGTTCCCAATTGTCTCCCTTACTCCAAAAGACCAAGAAAGACTCAGGAAAAACTACATGTATCTTGACAAGAATTAACTCAATTTGCTTTCTTGCGAAAATCAAAAGTCAAGGAATGATATATACAGTATTAATTAAATTAAGATTTAATTAAGAATTATTATTTTTTTCTACATTATGAACTTGTCTCAATATGTATTGTAATATTGGAATAAATACAATATTAAATTGCATCTAAGATTTTAAGTAACTAATTTCACATCAAAAATATAATCAGAAAAAATAGATATTGCAAAACGTTAAACTTACCATGCTTTTCCTAATTTCACTTGGTTATTTTCCATACATTTATGTATTCATAAATAAATTTACAAAAAAAAATTAAAAATCACAATTGAGATGTTTCCTGTAGAGTCCTGTTCATTTTTAATTATACTTATTTGTAAGAACGGGTAATTCCAGTTGTATTGTGATCAAATAAACTCTCAAACAAACATCCTCACAATAAATCCAGTAGTCCTGATAGTCCAGAAATACACATTAGTAATCCATATATAATAATTATTTATATATCCAATAGAAGTTACACAATTATAAAACAAAAACAAAAAGAAAAACAGTACACTAAACATTCACATAGAATACATAGAATGTTTATGTTCAGTTTCCAAGTGTCTATTTGGCTATCACAGAGTCAATGTCATCATAGAGGTCGAACTTATGTCGTCGTTCGTCTTTCGTCTTGCCGTAGACTGACCCATTGAAGTACCAGGCGGAGTCCATCTTTGGGTGCTCATCCAGTCTGGTCATAAGGGTAACGTTTAGCCTGGTGACATCATCAACGAGACGTTTGCCTGCCAGCTTCATGCTCGATCGAACCTTCATCAGCTTGGACTTCTCATTGTTGTTTCAGAGTTTGAGAAATATTGGTCTGGGGAATCCAGTCTTACCCGGTGAATTGCTGTGATGTTGTCCGGGTTAAAGAAGCCGTAGAATATGTTGTAACCACAGAAAAAACATCTGAAAATGAATCGCTAACGCCAGGTAACTCTATAGATATAGACGACGAGGAAGGTGGAATCGGGAATGAACGTTGTTCGACTCCTGTACTTATAACAGAGAGTCATTCCGTGAATGAACGTTGTTCGACTCCTGTACTTATAACAGAGAGTCATTCCGTGAATGAACGTTTTGATTCACACTTTCTCCAAAAGAAAATCGTCCCACAGATGATATGCTGATGAACATTCAGGACAGTATCAGTCAGCTTCATTGTTTACTTCATCAGCATATTGAAAATACGGACTTCCGTTTTGCTCAATTACAAGATCAACTCCAAAGTATCAAATATCAGAACGTGGTCAATGTGAAATCAATAGAACGTCAAATGGATTATGTTGGAGATTCAACACAAGAACTGAAGGCACACCTGAGCAGCACAACTACATCTATTCAGCGCAGATTACAATCTATTACCGATCAACTGAAATCGCAAAATGTGACGGTAAATGGCGTTACCTCCTCCAAGCTAAATGTTCCAACTCAAGACAGCAATGAAATAAAACACTCTAAAGACAGACAATTAGAGAAAGAAGATATAAAGAGAGGAGAACTAGAAATTAATCGGGATACTATTCAGCGGCGATTACAGTCCATATCGGAGAGTCAGAAAACCAATTATTCATCTGGGATAGTCGAAATAGAGCACAAAACGAGATCAAACGCCAACAGCTATGTCAATTCAACGCAAAAATCAACGTTAATACAGTAGGAACGCCAGCCCTATGGCGTATGAATATTTATCAAACAAGGTCACGTGATAAAATCGATAACAAAATGACATTATTGGGGACATTTTCACTGGTCAGATTTATACACCTCTTATCTATAAACTGTGATTATGACAAAACACAATCACAGATCGTTGTTAAAGTAATAATATTCACAAACTACATTGGTCGAACATAATTGGTGTACACTTCGTGTAATTCCCATTAATAGTTAAAGGTATTTTTCAAAGGGATGAATTTAGGTTGTTTTTAGGTTTAAATTGCCAACAATGCGCTTTTAAATCAAAATCGATTTATTTCGTCATTTTAGAAGCGAGAATAAAAACAAATGCATGTACGCGTAGATAAATCTTTTCTCTGTCCATATGCAAAATTGTAATGAAATCGGAGACAAGTACTTTTTTTTCCCCAAAATTAACTAACATGACCCACGGACTCAAAGACGGCATAACGCATATACATTTACAGATGCGACCGGGTACACAAGAAATGAAATAATGGAATTATTTCAATACATATATTTCAAATGTATGTATCCATGCATTCCAGATTAAATTTTTGATCTATACATGCTTTTGGTTTATGCCGGAGTGCTCCGAATAGGTTTTAACAAACCCAATTGCAACGGTACGTCGGGAAAGGAAATGAGGATGGTGAAAATATATGTTGCAGTGTTAATTTTCTGAATCCGAAAAAAATGCAAAAAAATGAAGTTTTAACTGCGAGAAAGAATTTTTTTTCATGAAAGTGTTCATTGACATGTCGATTATTAAAACCCAAAACTTAAAGTCAATCAATGAAGTACTTTTTTTCCCCCAAAATTAACAAAGTACACCGTGTTCGCTAAAATATGAACAATCGCCTTTCGAAGTTAGTTTACACGCGGGATATAAAACCATGAAATTGTGAAATCCTTTTTAAGAGATCTATTGATTTCAACATTGTTCTGTATTTAATAAATTATTAGAGTAGAATGTTCACAGTTTTTTTCAAGGACATCATTACGGTAGTATCCCTGCAACCCCGCCCCTCATCCCACCCCCACCACCCTCCATACCGTATTGATTAAGTTGTATATAGCTGCGAATGCGCAGTTGTAATCAATTTCGATTTATTTCAACATTTTAGAAGCGAGAATAAAAACGAAATCATATAGATACATCTCTCCTCTGTATATATATAGAATTTTAATAAACGGAGACAAGTACTAATTAAGTAACAGGACCGTCCGACCCAAAGACGGCAACATTCATATCCATTAAGGAAAGACGACCGGCTACAAAAACAATTAAATAATTTCGTTATGTAAACACATATATTTAAAATGTATGTGTCCATATAGTTTACACTAATTTTTTATCTATACATGCTTTGGGTTTATGTCAGAGTGGCCAATGTATTTTAACAATGTTGCAACTGTATATCGGAAAATGAAACCATGATGGCGGCAACATACGTTGCAGAGTTAATTTTCGAAATCAGAAAAAGCGATAAACTAATATTAGTTTAACAGGCAGAAAGAATTATATTCTTTTAACTATTCGTTTAAAACTGAGGGGGCGACTCGAGTTTTAAAGAAAGCAAGATTGGCATGTGTCCCTTTAACCAAGTAAATAAATGACTGACGAGTAACAGACATGCTACTGTCAGTAACAAACATGATTATGTGTAGACTCGAAGATTTCATAACATAAACATGTGGACATGACATTGTGTCAATGGAGCAATTGCCAGATGTGTGGTGTTGTGAAACACTGTACGCGTGAAACCAAAAAGTGCGGGTCGTTTATATTTATAGGGCATACATAGTTATATATATATATTTATATATATTATTCTTTTATATTTATATGGTCCCAAAACGCAGTCATACTCACTACTATATTGAAAGTAAATACTGAATATACATGTGCGGTGCGTTACGATCTGTAGTATTTGAAAACAGACATATTAAACATTTCCCTGAACATATATAATCATGATAAATACTATATTCATGGAATTATTTTTTCCTGAAAAAAAATACATGTTTGTTTTCAGCAATTGAAATCTATTATATTCTGCGAATATTGCTACTTTGAAAATTTGAATACGTCTGTTTTAATAAAATAGCATGTTTTGTTTGTTTTAATATATATATTTTTTAATTTATGATTTAAAAAAAAAATGGATGATCGGAATATGTCTTAAACACTGTTGAATCCTGTAAATTAAAAAGAAGTGGTTTGGTTCAGAGGCGACAATATCGGTGAACAAAACCACTTGTTTACCGGATTCAGCATTGTGCAAGGAAATATTCATATATTATACCATTAATATTATAACATGTGTGTTGTAATAAATGCTTATCCTTGGATAGTGGACTTGACCTTTTACCTAAAAATCAAACGATCATCCTTTTTCCACTGTCCACCAATGAAGTTTCATGAAATTTGCTTTAGGTAAGAGGAAAAACTGTGTGGGCAATATTTTTCTTTTTCCGTTCATGGTAACGGACCTTTCAAGTACTGACTTCAAAATAAACAGGGATTATCATTTCACCAAAGGCAGTGGAAGTATGAAGTTTTATGAAATTAGCTTCAGAAAGTAATAAAGAGTTTGATTGCGGACACGATTTTTCATGATCAAGTCACTGTGGCGTTGACCTCAGATGTATTGACCTCAATATTAATAGGGATCATAGTCTTACCAAAGGCAGTCAAACCATGACGTTTGAATATATCAGGGTGATATTGACCTTTGACCTATTAACCTCAAAATCATTCATGACATTTGCTTTAGGGAAAGTGGACTTAAGTTTACAATATTTTACATTATCATGTCACGATGACAATGACCTTTGACCTAATGACCTCAAAATCAAAAGGCATCATTCTCTCACCAAATGCACTCAAACCATAAATTTTGCTTCTGGGGAAGTGGACAGTGGAGATAAGGTTTTTCATAATCATTATTGGGTCACGGAGCCCTTGACCTTCAATTTTTGATATGCACATACTGATGCTTCGTACAAAGTTTCGTCAAAATCCAACAAGTAGCGCAGACAAGATTTGTGACGGACGAACGGAAAGGCCAAATATAATCTGTATCACCTACCACTTTGTGGTGGAAGACATACTTATAAAGACAATATGTTAGTTCATATGTATACTTTATTAAGCAAATAATTGAGCGAACATAAACTTCAGCATTGACTCTGGACAGTGGTGTACATGGAGTCTTCTTCCACATGACGTGCAGACTGAAAGAAAAGAAAGACATAGAATAAAAAGTAAATATAAGTCGAGCAGAGTATTCATTTTGAATCAGGTGTTGCGAGGGGGGGGGGGGGGGGGGGGGGGGGGGGGGGGGGGGGGGGGGAGGGCTAGGGCATGTTTAGGGAAATTGGACAGTTTACAATTTAATTATTGTTTAACGCTTCATCAACACGTTGTTTAGGTTATTTCGAGCCGCCCCAAAGAGAGGAGGAAATATACATAGGCATCCAGGAACCCTGCCCTACGCTTGTTACCGATTAGATACCTATGGTTCTTTAACGTGCTTGTAGGACAGACTCCGATAAAAGGACCATCCGGTTAACGTTCCCATCAGACGAACGGGGCTAGCTTGACACATCGAAGTAACCCAGTGGCGCCAGTAAGAATTGAATCCGTGTTCACTGGATTCAAAGCCGATATGCTATAAACGTCCCTTGACCAAAACTGAGTAAATGGCACATCAACATGGGGAGAAAACATTAATATACAACTATTTATTTTCTCTCTCAAAACCTGGTGATGCCCCTAGTTTTAGAAATAAAACATGATAAAATAGGGCAGTTGAGAAGACACTTTTGTAGATGTGTGGTCTGTTCTGATGTGAAAATGTGTAAAACAGACACAATATTAGAAATTTGCTCTGTGTCCCTTTAATAAATTGGGGACCCATCACATAGACCATAATCATATTGTAATAAGTTAATGTTAAAGAGACACACGGCAATCTTGAAGTATTTATCAAGCTTTAACATTAGCATCTCCATTTGTTAACCTTGTAACATTTTAAATTTAAACCTGCTTGCATTAAAAGTTATTTTTGTCTTCGTTATTCTATCAAATATATTATAGGTGCACCATTATCAACAGTAAGTAATGTGTAAAACAATTTCTTCTGAACTATTCTAATAAATAATATTTATGATGCACTAATGCAAACTATGCAGAAAAATTAACCGAACTCCAGAGATTTTAAACAAATAAAAACTGCCTAGTGTACCTTTAACACAACTGTTTTTCGCATGTATCCAGTACATGTAGTTTACACGAGCTCATATGACAATCACGCTGCATTATCACTGAAAACATTTTTTACTCTAACTTTGAACAGCACCGTGCAAGCATAACACAAGCTCCATTTAAAGAACTACACAAGTGCAAACATTTTTTAAAAGGCTCTCACCTCCATATGATCCAATGGCATTTAATACGGCTTGATATTC
Source organism: Cyrtodaria siliqua (assembly GCA_037043455.1). Taxonomy (NCBI): domain Eukaryota; kingdom Metazoa; phylum Mollusca; class Bivalvia; order Adapedonta; family Hiatellidae; genus Cyrtodaria; species Cyrtodaria siliqua. Next base: position 137,160 of record JAWPHD010001104.1, on the reverse strand, counting down.
TGAAGTCGTCAGTATCAATTCACTTAGAGCTGCTCAAGGTCACGATTCACATTTGAGGCCTTTCTGAAAACAACATCAATCCAATGTCAATGATCAAACAGACATAGTTTATCCTTTGTTATACATAATGTAACATATTTAAAAAAGAAAAGATAAAAGAAGACCTAAATTAAATAAAGCATGGATACTACTTGTGCTCAATAACACGGTTAATGTAATAAAAACATCTCTCATCATTCATTATACATGTAAAATATAATGTAGCCTAACTGGAGATCCATTAAAATCATTGTTCCACTTTCACATCATATTTCCAGCCCATGGAATAGTCATTTCTTTTGAGACACATTGGAGGCAAGCGTAGTAGCTCCACCTCCTTAAACGCTTTTAAGTGAAGTGTACTTTCTCGAAACTGCGTTGTTTATTTCGCAACAGAAAGTATGTAATAAATGTAAATAAATGTCAATTCAAAATCACTTCCTTGCCTCAAAACTTTACTGTACATAAATATGAATCTGACCGATTTCAGTCATATGTCTATGGCAGTTTACATTGTTTTAATGGTAGTTGTATCGGGTTATGTATTCACGAATGTGCGAGAAAATGGGAATAACATAACGATATAGAGACAACGCTAACAATTTACATTCATGCATCTGAGGGGTGGGGGTGGGGTGGAGGGGGTTTCTAGTTTCCTTTCCCCTCCTTGTTTTCGGTATGCAAGTTCCATCTACCCCCACACCCCAATCTACCGTACTTGGGTGGGAGCGGGGTGCTGGGGACATTGATAGTATTTCTACTAGTAAATGTTTTATTCCACGAAACGTTCTACAGTTTACTGTACATCCAGTTACTGGAAAGATCGGAGTACACGAAAAATATGAACTTTCTATTAAACCGTATACGCCACTTTTTTAGGCACTTTATTTGGCTAATGTCTAAATATGTACGATCTAAAAGTGGTGTGTACTGTTTATTAACAAACACATTTTAATGACAAAACAAATACCTTGATCATGGACCTCTAGCAGCAGACAGTAATCCCAAATCCAATTTGACCAACATGTCAATTTCACGTGTCAAGTTATGTCACGGTGACCTGTCAGTCACCAACACTGCATCGTGTTGACACATAATGGGACGTTATTTCGTCCGGTAAGGTATTAGTTTTTACATTATCTACGGTATGAAACACTGTACGCGTGTTGTTAGACTCCATAGGTTCCCGTAGTGCTCGCCGACGCAGCGCGCCCAATTTCGGGTGTAAAAAAATGGCGTCTGTTTTAATTGAAAATTCGTAAAATAGTCCGTAAAATACAAAGAAATAGTCCATGTTCGCGGAGTTAAAATGCGAACAGAACTGATATGTTATAGGTCCGTGGCGTTCCTAGTGATAATCGGCAGTTCAATATTGAAAGGAATAAAACAACGTGGCTTGCATACAGATTTGCAAATAAGTACAAACCCGAGGGCAACTATATCCCGGCTCAATGAAATCATTAAATCGAAAGATCTACGTCAAATTAAAACAGTAGTTCTCTACGTCGGCGGCAACGATGCATCGAACGGAATATCACTTGATAATTTCGCCGCCGAATACCAACGTCTCATCGACATGGTTCTGGAGAAAAGTGCTCGGTAAAACTGTGCACACTGTGCCCCAGAAAAGATGTGGATGTCATTCCGTACAACGATGCGATAAAACAACTGGCAGAAATTAACTCAGTGCACGTGATTGAATGCTTCAGCTCGTACATATACGGGGACGGGACCGCCGCTACACATCTCTTCATGCGCGACGGTATACATTTATCGAACAAAGGGACCAGTACATTCGTACAGAACATACATAAATCCTGTGAGATTATTAAACACCGCACTGATAACGACCATCAGGATTTCCAAACTGTAAGACAATATATACGTCCGAGATGGAGATATAGCCATAGAAATGTTGACTTTAGATGGAGGCAATAGGAAAACAAGAGCGAACCCTGCTATCACACAAACTGTAATAATAAGTACGATATTCTTTTAAATTTGTGTTCACACTGTAATACTGTAAAGTGTACTTGCTTTCAAACAAATGACTCTGTAAATGATACTCAAGCTTCCAAATATGTGAACGAAAATGAAAATTGTTCTCTAAACAGTAACTATGTAAAATGACACTCAAACTTCCGAACCTTTGAAGGAAAATAGCTACTCGAACGACACTTGTGGTTTAAATGTTACGCATGTAAATCGTTATAATAGTGCTTGTACATATCTAAAACCTATTAGCACAAATTGTAAATTGGATGGTAGTGGAAGGATGGATATACATTGTAACACACATATTTCGGAATCATTTTTCAAATTAAAACAAAAGAGATTAAAAATAGCAAACCTAAATGTGCAACATATAATGCCTAAGCTTGACGAGTTAAAACTACTTATTCGGCATCATGATTCTGTCAATATTTTAGGCTTGTGTGACACATTCCTTTCCGAAAATGTATCGGATAATGAACTTCATGTTAATGGATTTTTAGTATATATTAGTGATAAGATTCCATCAGTACGTAGATTTGATCTTGAAAATGATTTAATAGAAAGTATTTGGCTAGAAATACGTTTTCCAAATAGCAAGCCATTTATTCTGTCTTTCATATATAGACCTCCTAATTCTTTACAATCTTGGATTGATACTTTTGAAGAACCTTTTTATAATCCTATAATATATCACTTCACAAAGAGGGATATTCTCACAGTGTAGCAATCCAGTAATATCAAGGTAAAAATACCATATTTATGAAGATTTTCCTATTCTGAAAATTAATGTTTTGTCTTCTAACTCCAAAAGTATTCAATGAAAAGATCCAGGATTTTCACATAGTCTTCATTGTGCTTTTATATTCACATTAGTATATTTCCAACTCATAAATAAGTCACTATTTCAGCTTTTATTATACAAAATACAGGAGAAGTGATTCAACCAAACATCACTCCCAAATGCCCTCAGGATAACACACTGTGAGCCTAATATTTATGGGGCCCCGTAGGATAACACTCTGTGAGCCTAATATTTATAGGGCCTTGTCGGATAACACTCTGTGAGCCTAATATTTATGGGACCCCGTAGGAAAACACACTGTGAGCCTAATATTTATGGGGCCCGTAGGATAACATAATGTGAGCCTAATATGTATGGGGCCTCGTAGGATAACACACTATGAGGCTAATATTTACGGGGCCCCGTAGGATAACACTCAACGAGCCTAATATGTATGGGGCCCGTAGGATAAAACAATGTGAGCCTAATATTTATGGGGTCCCGTAGGATAACACACTGTGAGCCTAATATTTATGGGCCCGTAGGATAACACTCTGCGAGCCTAATATTTATAGGAAACCGTAGGATAACACACTGTGAAACCAATATTTATGGGGCCACGTAGGATAACACACTGTGAAACCGATAGTTATGGGGCCACGTAGGATAACACTCTGTGAGCCTAATATTTATGGGGCCCCGTAAGATAACACTCGGTGAGCCTAATATTTATGGGACCCTGTAGGATAGCACACTGTGAGCCTAATATTTATAGGGTACCGTAGGATAACACTCTTATAGCCTAATATGTATGGGGCCCCGTAGGATAACATTCTGCGCGGAGGTTGGGTGTTTGTATTTACAATCAAGCGTCGAAGATGATCAAGACTAGTTGATACTAAGAGTATCGTTTGTCACTTCATCTGCTGTCCTGATCCAGTTGTTTCTTCTATATGTTCTATAGCAGCCGGTCTAAGTAAATATTTAGTGAGAATGTTTGTAATCGTAAAAAGTATTACCCACAATACACTCTGCCCTAGTAACAAGTAAAGAAATCAAATGAGCGAAAGTTGTTCCATAGTGTAGCCGAATAACAGCGGAAATAGCATCACGCCTAGAGATGATGACGTCATAAACATGCCTGATTTTTTTCCAGAAACGGAAATAAAGCTAGAATTCGTGCAAGTGAATATTGCTGGGAAAATAACAGACATTGAGAGACCTGATGATCCGATAAAAATCCAAATGAGAAGTTCAATTTTCTCCATTGTAGATACAAGTAAACATGAAAAAGATAATACTAACATACTCGAAAAGATGTACAGTAGATTGCAAGCGGAAATAAATTGCACAACAAATACAGCACACAGACGAGCTCCACCGAAGCAAATCCAATATACGGATGTGGCGATTGAGCCGTCAGATGTTTGCCATTTAAGTTGGGATAAGTAAATGTCATCAAAAAAACAGCAAATATGTATTCTGTTCCGCAATAAACTAGCATTAACGATGACAGCAAAACGAGTATGAGTATCTTCAACGCCAATGGTAAATCTTTGAAGTTGGAAGGATCTCTTGGATTTGTATGTTTTGTTTTTCTACTCTGAAAATTCAGATCACCTCTTTTCAGGTAATACATGGTTATGGACGGAATCGACGTTATAAATAGAGAATATTATGTCAGTGCTTTTTACTATCAAGTTTATTAGTCGAGGCTTAGAAAACGATGAATGGCGAGGCTCTCTGCCGAGCCATTCTTCGTTTCCGTGCCGAGCCTAATAAACTTGAGCCATTCTTCCTTTTCGTGCCGAGCCTAAAAAACTTGAGCCATTCTTCGTTTTCATGCCGAGCCTAATACACTTGAGCCATTCTTCCTTTTCGTGCCGAGCCTTAAAAAAACTTGAGCCATTCTTCGTTTTCGTGCCGAGCCTAATAAACTTGAGCCATTCTTCGTTTTCGTGCCGAGCCTAAAAAACTTGATAGTAAAATACACTGACATAATATTCTATTTATCATGTAGATTATCCACATTTTTTGTATGAATTACTATTATTACCTATTTCTCAGAATGTTACGCTTATCGAGGATGCCGCCATGTTGTTGTTTTTTGTTTGATGTATGACGTCAGGCAACGTTACCTGCATGACGTCAGATAACGTTACGTACAATAAACGCATTCCGCATTGATTTGCTCTTTTATATTGGTCAGTGCCTAATAAAGCAAAATTTAACAGGTCACCCCTTTATAAGCAGAAAAGTGCATATCTGCATGATAAAAGTTGATACCGCTGACAGCAAGTACGCAAAATGAACCTTGGTTTCGCCATATATCTCTGAATTAAAAAACAATGTTATGGGTAACATTTCTATCGGTAACGTTCGCAAAACCTGTTTGAAAATATATGTCTAAACTTTTCTCGTTTGGTAATCCTACCAACATTCTAGGAGCGTCTGTTTTGTTAAGTAGCTCCCCCATAATCACACTACAATGTCATTTCCGTTTACAATCACATTATCAGCAAGAAACGGTTGAGCAACTACGGGGGCTAGCATACCATCGAGACTAAAACAGAAGTGGAGGGCTTGCATATAGGGACAAGCTTCTAGATCCCACGTACTGTAAACCTCTGCGTTCCAACCTAAAAAGGAACAGTTCATGTTGTTCTATTGAAAACCATGAAGAATTTTGGATATCCCAGATTGAGCAATACTGTATCCCAAATTGAGGCATATTGTTTTTGTACCAGATATCGTAATTTTCCAAGTTTTTCCAAATTATAGTTTAAGTCTATATGGTTAAAGGGAGGGGAGACCAGCATGATATATGAATAAATATAAACATGTCTATGCATGCTCAGTTGTCTCCTCTCTGACACCAATGAACAATAGCTATCCTATCTCTCTTAACTTACATCATACTTTCTTATTTGACTGTAGATTATTTTGTGAAAACTATCAGTTCTGCTCTGCACTATCATCATTTTCTCTCGCTGTACTTCCACCTTTATTTGTCATAACGATTACCATTTACAGTTGAACTTGCATTATATAGTATATATATTGCTGTTTTTACACATGTAAACTCTTGGAATAAAAGAATTTGAATCGTATTATCAATAAAACGGTTGATGTGGTGATTATTTTTCAACGTCAAATAATCTCTATCATCAGACGACTGGACTGAGTAAAATATTTTCTAAAGAGTTATCAACACTCTAAAACTACATATTTACCTATATAAAATACCGTTATAAACAAAGCACAACTGGGTTAATGCACGTGCTAATGCACGTGGGCATGAACATTCACTTTTAAAATATCTGACCCTTTACGTCAAAAATCGCATACATTTTACGATGCCAAAAAAAACGAAAAGCGATTTCTACCGTCTAGATCTATTCGACGTTTTTATTTTCAAAAAAAAGCCCGTCCTGAACCTTTCGCGGTTGCCATTTTACCGAGATTTTGATATCGTTTCTGATTGGCTGTTACAGACGCACATTCTATCCAAGATATACAGAACGGCAGAAAGACACTAAATTAATAAATAAAGAGAGAAACTTTATCATTATATCGACGAACTAAATGTTCATGGTCAAACATACAATAATAAAACAAAAAATGTGTTTCCGGTTTATTTTTTTTCGCATAGGGTCAGGACGTTTGTACAATCAAGCGTCAAATATGACCAAGACACTTTAAGCAAATAGAAACAACGAGTACACATCTTTCAATTTAAATTGCAGACAGTTATTTCCCTCTAAAGTATGAAAACGTCGAAGCACAAGGTACCCTTGAATTAAGATATAACTTTTCTTCCAAAGATAGTTTATCAATATTCAAATGCAATTGGTAAATTTTTGTTTACATCATCCAAAGTGAATTGAATTGAATTAAATTGAGTTTTAAGGCGCACCAACACATAAAAGGTTATATGGCGACACGGTGTCATGATAAAGACCTTGAATGAGCATGATAAAAAATGACAAAATGAATATAAATGGGTGTGGGGTCAAAATGGGTGTGGGGTCATACCTCTCTGCTTTCATGCTCATTTTGTAATTGTTGTGTTTGTATGACGTAACGTCGTCTTGGCGTTCTCGTGCAAACTGGTGTAAAAAGGCGTGAATCATTAGAAATACTAATTAAGAAATAATAAATGTGTACCTGTGTTTTATCGGTGGATAAAATACAGTTATGAGTTCTGATCGCGTAGTAATTAAATCACGAGTGCGTTAGCATCCGAACGACTCACTGTATTTATTCACCGATAACATACAAGTACGTAGTTATTATTTCGATTCTAACAACAATAACTCCATTGTTTATGCTGTTGTTGGGGCACTATATATTATCTCGGAGGTCAAGGTAATCATGCTGCTATGTCTGTTCCATTGGGCGCCCCAGTATGCAAAGTTCTGGTTTCAATACACTAGTAGTCACGTGACAAACAATTAAGTCATTGCTTACGTCATATAGCTTGCGCTGTATGACGTCAAACGTTCTCACTTTGTTCAATATGCTTATTAATGTTATATGTACTGATGCATATGATGGTTTTATATCGGGGGGGGGGGGGGGGGGGGGGGGGGGGAGTATGGAAAGTTTGTTGTTATTAACATTTCATTAAAATTACTGTTGAGATTGTCTTCGTGACGATTATTTACCAAGTGACGTCATGTAACGTGGCGCTTCCAACGGATGAAATATACGCGGGGAATTAATGGAACAGCTGTATTTTATCGTAGAATAACATTCAGCTGTCTCTCTTCTTTGTGTATATGAAAGACTGCGGAGGTCGTGTTAGAATTTAATTTTAAATGATGTAATATATAGTTTAATAACCAGTGTTTTTGAGATATTGAAAATATCTCCCTCGGTACTCGTTCTTATATCGGGGCCATTTCTCTACCTCGGGAGATATCTCCCGTATCTCAAAAATACTGGTTATTAAAATCTATTTACTCCCCTTGTTTGTGTTTGAATACTTTATACTACTGTGCGGATGTAACAAAATCTACAAGAAAAAATAGAGAATTTATACATGATCATTTTTGTGTAATACTTACATTGTAATACTTACATTGTCTGTTAATGCTGTCTACACGGTGCATGATCAAAACTAATTTTCACGGATAAAATATACGTTGCCTGAATAAGAACGGATAAACCCCTAAATTTGATGAATGTTGATAATCAAAAGCTGCCATCTGCACAGTCTGTGTTATGTCTTTTTTGTGATTTTCATGGTAAAGAACATATATAGAATATTGTCTCGGACAAATTTCGGTAATTTCCTAGATTTAATTTGTGTTTTTTGGCCAAAATGCATGTTGTAAGAAAAAGGGGGTTAACTTCCTTGTGTACTGAACTTTTCAAAAAAATCCTTGTTTGAACTATTGTTGTCGGTCTATCTAATTGTTCTTAAAACATCATTATTTTGGTTCTGTTTAGCTGTCTAGACAATCAGTATCAGCGGAAGTTTCTTTTTTTTTGTTGAGTATACCTATTTTCAAAGATATTTATATGTTTTTATATATTGTTAAAACACGCGCGTTGTTTTAAAACATCAGACATATGTCTCTATTGAGATTGGATATATGTTAACGATGATATAAATACAGTAATTTCTTACCCAATGAATGCCAAACATAGCGAAACGGTATAAAGACACTTCTCTCTGAAGATTTCAACATGTTTGAATTTGTTAAAAAATGACAAGTGTGTGTCTTCTATTTTATTAGCAGACGTTGGAAGCATTGGTTCTACACAATCCACAGGTTCCTTCACGGGACCCGACATATTGTGGTGAAGAACATTCACTTATTGTTCAATTAATAAATATTACATTATAAAACTTTAATCTGGTAATTTTTCATCACAATACACGTACTATTATTTATAAGTAAAACTCCAAATAAGATGTTTATTAGATAATAACAACCATCTTTACTAATACTTGAATTTAAAATAAAGTCCCATAAAAACATAGACGGACTATAGCAGTAATGAACATTAACTGGCAAACATAACACTTTTTTTAAAGTATCATAATTATTTAACTTTAAAATAGTTAAGGTGTAATTACATCATTGCGTTTGTGTTTCCGTGGTGTATAGCCAAACAGTATCTAGTAAAACACGCTTCTCTGCCTTACTAGTGATACAAAACGCACCGTTTGATTGCCTGTTGTTATTATTAACTTTACCGTTACCATAAACTTCGTAAAACTTTTGCAAAATTTTATTATCGTAACCCTGATCTTCATTCCAAATATAAAAGCAATTTAAGGACTCTTCGGCGACAAGGACTGAGTCACAAGTCACAACCTGACTTCTATGGTGATGTGATTTATAAACTTCGTAAGATTCTTGGTCATGATCACTTTCATACTATCTTTGTTAAACTTGTTAAAAGGTTTATCAAAAGAGGTTATGACCCTATCATTGCAACGTACTGCATGCTTGGTGGTGGACCCTTTTACAGTTCGCCACTATGCTTTCCTCTTTAATTGTACGATGACCGGACAGGCTGTGGACCCTATGATGACGCCTACCTAAAGCCCATTGGGTTGGTGGCGTTTGATGTTTGTCTATGATCTTTCTTGTCGTGCACTTAATGGTTTATTCTCTTGTTGCTCTGGCTTCTGCCAAGTCAATGAGTACCTTCACTGTGGCTTTGTTTGTACTATATTTACACGAATATATTTGTGTTTTACTTATATTGCCTATTGATGCTGCCTTGTTGGTTAGAGATTATATCATGGCGGGGATTTCTTTTTTAACACTGTCCTGTTTTAATGGGATGACAGTAGGGTAAGTGTGAGGTTTGGTGCACCCTAGAACCGGTGTAAACCCCAGTGGCCTACTTTGCCACTGACCGTTCCAAGGCGGTAGCCCTATTGCCAACCCTTTTGTGTGTGTGATGTCGTTTGCATTTATTTTTACTTTTGCCTTCTTGTTTGTCTGTTTGCGTGTTCGTTTCTGTGTTTTGTGGTTGACTGTCCTCCTTGAATGCTACTTTTCCTGTCGGATCTTTTTATATTTCTTTAATTCAACCATATGATGTATTGGGAACATGAATTAGTGTTTGTTTGAGATACTAAATTATAATTGACATAGACAGTAAAGCGAAAGTATAAATGGGGTAATCTATGTATGACGTGTTAAAATAGAATGTGACGTCATTCAACAGATTGGCTTTTTTTTTACATGAGACATAACCGCCTGTTTTTGTTGCATTCGTTTGATTGATATGTGTACGCAGAAAATTACGCATTTTGTGTTTCCCCGTGCTACGAATCAGTAGTGTTATTTTTTCTGATCCTTTGGGACCAAGAGCCCAATAGGCCCCGTAGGATAATACACTGTGAGCCTAATATTTATGGGGCCCAGTAGTATAACACTCTGGGAGCCTAATATTTAAGGGGCCACGTAAGATAACACTCTTTGAGCCTAATATTTATGGGGCCCCGTAGGATAACACTGTGAGCCTAATATTTATGGGGCCCTGTAGGATAACACACTGTGGGCCAAATATTTATGGGGCCCGTAGGATAACACACTGTGAGCCTAATATTTATGGGACCCCGTAGAATAAAACACTGTGAGCCTAATATTTATGGGGCCCCGTAGGATAACACTGCGAGCCTAATATTTATGGGGCCCTGTAGGATAACACACTGTGGGCCAAATATTTATGGGGCCCGTAGGATAACACACTGTGAGCCTAATATTTAAGGGGCCCCGTAGGATAACACTCTGTGAGCCTAATATTTATGGGGCCCCTAGGATAACACTGCGAGCCTAATATTTATGGGGCCCTGTAGGATAACACACTGTGGGCCAAATAGTTATGGGGCCCGTAGGATAACACTCTGCGAGCTTAATATGTATGGGGCCCCGTAGGAAAACACTCAACAAATGAAAAACAACAAATGTTGCGGTATCACACGTTCATTTTGAATTCGTGATATCACCTATTGATTACTTTAATATACAAAAGAAGTCACATATTAAACATCTGTCAAACATCTTTCAAATAACAAACAGTCACGTCAATTGCGCAATAAAAGTATTAGTGTTATGACAGTAATACTAGTAATTGCATTTGCATGTTTTAATTATATTTAAAGTACTATACTCATAATGCTTATAAGGTATATAATATCTTTAATGTCATATTTTCCAATTGTCCAGAATACATGTCTTAGACCCACAATCTTACGAATACAAGACAAGTACCACCGCACCTCCTTTAAACACTCTCATATATATAGAAACGAAAATTTCAAAACACAAACAATTTGACTGTTAAAACTGTTTAATACCACATGTTACATGCTATTTTCATTATTTGTTATAATTATTTTTAAAACTGTTTAATACCACATGTTATATGCTATTTTCATTATTTGTTATAATTCTTTTTAAAACTGTTTAAAACCACATGTTATATGCTTTTTTCAGTATTTGTTATAATTCTTTTTAAAACTGTTTAATACCACATGTTATATGCTATTTTCATTATTTGTTATAATTCTTTTTAAAACTTTAATACCACATGTTACATGCTATTTTCATTATTTGTTATATTTCTTTTTTCCCGAACATTTTTTGAATTGTGGACGACCATCAACCGACGTACACGACTTCCACTTAGACAAATCTATACCTGGGATGTCGCTACACTGGGCTCGCTCGTTACCTCTGCAAATATATAAAAACAGATACACATTTGAAAAAAAAACATCTTATAATTGTCAAAACGGTACGCTCGTTACCTCTGCACATATATAAAAACAGATATACATTTGCATTTTATTATTTATAACTGTCAAAACGGTACGCTCTTACCTCTGCACATATATGAAAACAGAAACACATTTAAATTAATTACATGTAACTGTCAAAACGGTACGCTCCTTACTTCTGCACATATATAATAACAGATACACATTTTAACTATTGTATATATAACTGTCAACACATTATCTTTACGATAATAAGTATTACGCTGTGTGCAGACTAGTAACATTAAACGTCTTTCATCCGAAATAAACACATATTTTGTTCGATCTTAACCTAATTTCTCCCAATTAAAAGCAAAAGTTGCACTATTCTCAAACACAATTTTATTTCAAAGAGCTCTATACACTTTGAATACGATTGGAAGAATTATCACAATGCCATTAAAATACAGGAGATATGACCTTAAGGCCATCTTAGGGGTTTAAACCAGGTTCTAGGGTGCAGCAAACAACAGTCTTAACCCTATTTCATTCCAGTTAAACGAGAAATTCCGCCTTATCTCCTCTAACAAACTAGACAACACCAAAGGCAATATAACACAACGATAATCATGCATATATGAATATAAACAAAGCAAATGTCTGTAATGCCACAAAGCACTTGAGCAATGGCATGGCAGAGGCTTGTTTGAAAATAGTGTAACAGCCACTTTAAGGTCACACTGATGTTTCCAGAATTGAACATTGCAGTTATGTTGTTTTAATTTAAAATTATGAATATATTTATTTCAGATCATTTGAAAATGTACCATATTTTGAATAAATCATATTATTTCAACATTTAAATCAATTTAATATAAAAATACAACATACAAGAACGAAAGAAACATCTCATAAAATTAGTGGTTTTCCGTGACTTTCAAATTGTTTATCTTTTTTTTCTTTTCCTTTTTTTCAAAAGCTAAATTTATAACAAAAATAAGTATAAAAGTCGAACAGGAAATGCAGCTTTCACAGAACACAGTAAACCCCAAAACACGCAAAACGACAAACATGAATGGCAATGTAAAGGCATATGACGTCACAAACACAAAAAAGGTTGACAATAGGGCTACCGCCATGGAACGGTCAGTGGCAAAAAAGGCGCTGGGGGTTGGGGGAGGGGGGGGGGGGTTAAACCAGGTTCTAGGATGCACCAAACCTCACACTTATCCTACTGTCATCCCAATAAAACGGGACAGTGTAAATAAAGAAATCCCCGCCATGAACTATTCTCTAACCAACAAGGCAGCATTAATAGGCAATTTGATAAGTAAAACACAAAGATACTAATGTATATATAAATACAAAAAAAAACAATAGCCCAGAAAGCCACAAAGAAGGTACTCAATGACTTGACAGAAGCCAGAGGAACAAGAGAATAAACCATTCAGGCATGACACGACGATATTGCAAACAAAGGACGGGGCTTTAGGTAGAAGTCATCATAGGGTCAACAGCCTGTCTGGTCATCGCACAATTAAAGAAGAAAGCATAGTGGCGAACTGTAAATGGGTCCACCACCAAGCTTACAGTGCGTTGCAAAATGATAGGGTCATAAACATCATTCTGGTTTAAATGTAACTGAACTAAACCTGCCAGACCTATCTTATTTGTTAAATTTGTTTAGTAAATCAAGAATACCGGTTGTATCCTTCATGTAAACTATAAACAGTTACATAAGAAACAGTTAAGTACGCATCTATGCGTATCCTCTGACACAAAGCTGAGATAAAACACACTCCAGAAAACTTTGAATTGTAGAAAAAGCTTTCTGAAACTTTAGGACAAAAACAAATATATAGAATGTGATCACCATCGACACTGACGGAATAAAGACTACAATATACATTACAGTGGTTCGGACGGCTGCATGGCATCTACGTCGTAAGGTAAGGAAGAGAACAAACTATAAAAACCTTTGGATATTCATAAAATCCCGCTGCATAGTTCCGATAAAACTAGGATTGAGCCTTCAAATTTTTCCAAACGGTTCCTTCATTATCTCGCTATAAATACCAAATCAGTAATACTTTCATGGGCAATCTGTGTGTTTTATAAATATTAATATGTACATGAACATTTCTCTTTGTTTTACTTTTATCTATAACATCAATTGAATTGGGGTTTTAAGGCGCATCAACACATTACAGGTTATATGGCGCCTAACAGGCATGAACATGCCAGGCTCATCCTCCATGTACATCGAGATAAAATATGGAAAATGGGCCTAGAGCCTTCTCACCCTGAACTGCAGAGTTGCTGCAAATTCTATCGTAAAAACTCCATTTACGCTGGAGCCACGTTTATTGTTTTTCTGCCACTGCTCTTTTGATGTGAGCCAGATGGCACCTGAAACAATGCAGGGATCATGATGAAGACCTTTAATGGACATGAACAAAACATTATAAAATGAACATGAATTTGGGGGCATTCTACACCTCTGCCTTCCCCTTCAAAGGGATCTGCAGTGACCCTATTCTTTGCCCCGTGACCAAACGGAGCACCCGGGAACCACATATAACATCCAGCTGGGTAGTCTAGTTGCATAGTCTCAATTTAGTAAACTAGAACTTACGGTCCAGGAACATGCATTACATCCGGCTGCATGGTATCGATGTCAAAATTATCGCACAAAACTTTCGCCAGTGATATCTTCTTAATTTCACGAAGTTGTTCTGTAAATGAGAGGTATCATTTTGTATTTCACATTAAAGGTGCTTACTTGCAGTAATGTTGAAACTGTTGGCTATATACTGGGAATGAAACAAACACGTTTTTATAACGCATTTATTTGAATGCAATACAAATAATAAAGTCAACATCGTCGGTGTTTTTTAATAGTCTTGAACGTTATAAATAGCCTTTCCGATATACGGTCATATATCAGATATACGGTCATATATCAGATATACGGTCACATAACTGGTCCGATATTTCATGAGAAATAAGGGAATCTCGCCCAACCATTTAAAGACTTCACATGTGACTATTCATTTTGTTATGTTCAGTTGTTTTGTGTGTGTGTTTTTTAAAAGGGGACAATGTTAGTGTGTGTATATGTGTCGTTCTAAGGTTTAACGTTCTTCCACCACATAACCCGATTAGACGTCTTAAAGGCATGGGCACAATAGAGTCTGGACTGTGCTTCTTGTAGTATCTGCGATTATTTGTAGTGCTGGGTGTTGTCATCTCGGTTGAGTGCGTAGTATCTTGTCGCTCTGCTCTATGTAGTTGTCGCTGCGGCGGTGGGGTGGCGGTCTGGACAACATCCGCTACGGGGGTTGCTCAACAAACAACTAGGCTGGTGTAAATTTGGTAGCCCAGTTTGGGGCCACACCAATCACATTATAAGCCCTGTGCCGCACACACCTCCCGACGGCCAGTACACCTTCCTTTGGGATTCAGTCTTCCGTCCTCGGCGACGATCCGCAGTGGCGGGGTATTATCTCAGCTCCAGACATCTGACTTCCAACTTCCGACTTCGGTGTAGCCATCAGGTGATGTCTGTTGTGACGGGGCGCAGGGGACAGCTTAGCTTCACTCTTGGTCAGTCAGCAATCATCCCGTTCAGGCTGCATCCAATGATTCAAGCGAGACCAGTATCCTTCCACTACCCTGCCATTGTTTTCGGTTCACTGTGGTCATTGCGTGGCTCGTCGAATCGGACTGCCACAGCGCAAAAGTGGCGACAAAGGTGAACCCAATAGGTCAATCCTACATGGTTTATGACAGTGCCCACACTGCGACGTGCACGCGGTGAAGCTCTCAGGTGGGGAGACAATGCAAAAAATAAGTCTCTATAAATAAAAAATAACACAAATATCATAACTCGATTGCGTGGGTGATATGGTATAGCCTTCGCGCCGATACTATGGTCTCTGGTTGACGTAACCGACATCAATCAAGTTTTTAATCTCTAATGCCTGATGATGAATGTTGGTCAGGGCAATGCGTGCACAAGTAACCACGTCAATGTAGTCTAAATTTGAACTTGGAACGTGTAAAATATCAGACAAAAAGACACGCTAAATGGTATTTGCGAAAGCAGGTTATACACTTAGTACATTTGAAAAGGCAACTTTAGGTATTGTTTTAATTTCTAGAGATGTTGAAGCTCGAGAATTTCCGCTGTATAATGCATATTCTGCACTCTTAATTCCACGTAATATTCCAGAGAAAAAAGGATTGCAGCTAGGTAGAGAAAAAACAAAATTGTACAGACATTTTAATCACTGTACACTTTGTAATACGAAATTCATAAATGTTGAAGTGTCGCTTGGAAAACTTGAGTCATTTCAGTGCTGTAATGTAAAACGATTGCCATTTTTTACATCCTAAGTCTGGTCACCTGCTTGCGCAAAATGCTTATTCTATCAAGAACGAAACTTTGAAGGGATAATAGTTGGTGTGTTATGTGTTGCTTTTGTATTTTTTCCGAAAGGCAAGGAATAATGAAGAAATGTACAATTCGACAATATCATATTATACTACAGTATATAGCGAAAATTGCCGAGTTGCGTTTCATTTTTCCACTATAATATAAAGCATATGTATGTAGCCTACAATATATACATACTTTTTGTAAACCTAATGTTTTTTTCCTGTGTTTCGTACCAAAATCGGTCACCCTTTTTAATCCGCCCGAACTGAAGCCCTAATAAACACGCAAACGTCGGGCCAACGGAGCTGTTTGGAAGATGCGTCTCTGTCATAGCGCCGGGAAACAGGTCAATATCGTCAACATGACTGAAACAAGCGTTCAAAAAAAGTATGAAAGGAGACATTTGGATATCCTCGAACACGTTACATACAAAACAATATTGCAGTCTCGGTTTGATTTAGACTGTTCATGAACGATAGTGAAAAATGTTTGCTACCGATCACGCCCTCTAGCCCCGGTTTGAGCAGAACTTAATATTGTCAATAATGTCAATAGTACATAACTTGAACTTGAGCCAAATTACCTCACCTCAAAATGTCCATCATCCCTAAAAGATTATTGCTTGGCAAATTTGAAACTGTTTAATGGGATATTTAGTTCTCACTTGAGTATGCTTACAGACTTCAAACATTGTTTTATTAAAACGCTGTTTAAGCTTTTATACGCCCTCAAAAACTGGCCTATGGCAATACCAGCAAAAACTGTCGGAAGGTCCTTTTTTCGTTTCGTGTAGTATGATCCTTTTATATCTAAAGTTGTATAACATAAACATTAATTCCTACACCTGATTTAATACACTTTTGGTGTGCACTTTATAAAGGTATGAGTGCACTATTTATAAAGCCACTATAGTTTTCTATTGTTATTTCAATACTGTTTCAGCAATTCAGCAACTGAAAACCCTAACTTTGATAAGAAATGTATACCAGAAATAGAGCATTTAAGCGCTAATTATTTCACAAAAAAACAAAGGTTACTGAAACTGGAAGTATTTGAAAAGATTATAGCCAGTCATGGAATTTACAAGATAACATGCAAGATCTATAATTTGAATTAACAACAACAAAACAACACTGCCGCGTTGAGCATGTAGGCCTCTTAGAACACATTATGACATCCCCGTATATACATCCATCTATATTTACAAAGATATATAGATACATAAAACAACTACACATGCTATGGTTGAAAGACTTGACAGACTCACCTATATGCAAGTTCCAGTTTGTGCGCCTCTTCGTTTGTGTGATCAGGCAAGTTAAATCCATAATCCGACATCGTAGCCACATCTGTTTGACAATGTAACAAAAGTGAACTGAATTTTTTTAAAAAATAAATAAATTTAAATAGTATTTTTGTTTTATATAAAACAAGACCATAATGTGACTCATGTTTCTATAAATAGATTAATCGGAAGATAACCGAACACTCCTGATCAAATTTGTTTAAATCTTTGAAGAATCTACAAATATTGAACATGTCAACTTATATTCAATTTGAACAGCATTATAATTTTGATTTTGTGTGATGTCGTCTGTTCGTTCAGTTACAAAATGCATACAAACTCTCTGCTGATTATTTAAAACCAATATCAATAACGTCTGACCAATTGATGCATTTAATGAATAATATAACATACGACAGATTGTGGACCCTATGATGACGTATATCTAAATCCTTATCAGACGATAGCATTTGATGTTTGTCATTAATCTCAAGACTTGTCGTACCCTTAACGGTTTATTCTCTTATTGCTCTGGCTTCTGCCATTTTTTTTTTTATATTATATATACATGATCATTTATGTGTGTTACTTATATTGCATATTAATGCTGTCTTGTTTGTTAGAGATGTTAACCTGGTGGGGATATCTTTATTTAGACTGTCCCGTTTATTGGGATGACAATAGGGTAAGAGTGAGGTTCGGTGCACCCAAGAAAGTGGTTTAAACCCACAGCGACCTTTTTGCCACTGACCCTTCCAAGGCGGTAGCCCTATTGTCAACCCTTTTGTGTTTGTGATGTCTTATTTTGCCTGTTATTCATCTTTACAGTTGTCCACTTTGTTTCTGTGTGTGTTTGTGGTTGATTGTCGTCCTTGAATGCTGCTGTTCCTGTTCGATATTTTTTTCTTTTTCTTTCAAATATGGATTGCAAGATGTATACTACCTTTCTATAAACATATAGATGCAATCGGTAACGTGTACATTTATGCACAATTGAAAATGACATTTCGATATATGAGAACAAACAGGTATGCCTTCCAAACAAGTTTTAAGTATATGCATTTCGGCTTGCAAAATATTGTTTTTTAATATTAACATAACAGTATGTTGAAGGTTATACATGTATGTTAGTAAAGGTGATAGTGTATGTGTCGAAAACATCACCTTTTTAGATCTCCACAATTTGTTTCAAGGTATAAAACATATTCACGAGTCTTGAACACATTTCGTTTTCCCACTTCTAAATTGAAATATGTGTTTTAATCTAAAAAAATAGATCACATAAATTCAGATGACGTGTTATATTTCTCTGAACGATTTGGATAGTTGCGCATAAACTGCATTACATCTGGTTAACTGAAACTAGTTCATTTATTATAAATTCTATCAATAACTATAATAATTAAACTGACAAATCAGTAGTTTTTTTTTTATATGTGACTGTCGTAAAATGCCATGTTTTAACGAGACAAAACACGAACTCTTTGACATCCAAAGGTGTTTATGACAAGAGTTGTAAATGAGCCCTTAATGGTTTATTCTCTTGTTGCTCTGGCTTCTGCCAAGTCATTGAGTACCTTCATTGTGGCTTTCTAGGCTATTGTTTTTTTTTTGTATTATATTTACACGAGCATATTTGTGTTTTACTTATATTGCCTATTGATGCTGCCTTGTTGGTTAGAGATTAGATCATGGCGGGGATTTCTTTATTTACACTGTCCTGTTTTAATGGGATGACAGTAGGGTAAGTGTAAGGTTTGGTGCACCCTAGAACCGGTTTAAACCCCCAGTGACCTTTGTTGCCATTGACCGTTCCAAGGCGGTAGCCCTATTGTCAACCCTTTTGTGTTTGTGATGTCGTTTGCATTTTTTTATTGCTTTTGCCTTCTCGTTTGTCTGTTTGCGTGTATGTTTTTGTGTTTTGTGGTTGACTGTCGTCCTTGAATGCTGCTTTCCCTGTCCTATATTTTTTATCTTTCTTAATGACGTCACACGACGTGTTGGAGCTAAAGGACGCGCGTTTATGACATCGCATGACGTTTTGGCGCTAAAGTTTATCTGACGTAGTTGTCAGATTACACATTATGATTTACACATTGGACTGTAATAGTATGTGCCAAAAAGGATCTTAAACTCATCCACATCGCCAATAGACTCGTTACATTTCAAATACTTATAAAACATCATTACTCGTTTCATCAATCTAATTTAAGATCCCTTATATGCTTCACATGCTTCACATACTGAGAATATTTGGTAATTTAGAACTCAATTATGTATCAGTAGCTCTATCAACATAGCAAAATGCACTTACCAAGTTTACAGTGGACTCTCCAGTGGTTATAAGCAGGTATCCCGTGATCTCGGCCGCGTTGGATGTTCAGAGCTGGTAAATCAAGACTGTTGCCATCTTTGTCCAAAAATAACAAGTTCCTATTTCCAGGATCAAATTTACTGCAAATTGCAAAGTATTTATAATGAAACATGTGAAGTTATTTAAATAATGACAAACTAAGAAGTACATTATTTATACCTATTGTCGAGACACCATTTCTCATATATTCATTCATATTCATCACATTTACATCATACATGTTTACTTACTCCAATTTTATGTAACAGTTTACAAATGCATTTATCTAAACTGTTTCCTCATATGTCTAACCACAACTAGACATGCATTCATATCGACAGCCTATTATTAGAATGGCCTGTTAAATAACCATATCACGAATTAATTTCATTTCCTGATTAAACACCTTCAAGATACTATAGCTCTATCGTTAGTGGGCGTGTCACTAAAGCAAATGTGGGGGTGGGGTACACTTGGTTTACTACCAAATTCAAGCTTGTGAAACATGGCTGTAAACCCGTATATAAGGAGAGAAACCTATATTGTAATCCGCCGTTCGTTGTAGCAACATCGATATAAAAAAACATCACTGTCCTAATCATTGACAAATAATTATCTCAACACGGGATTCGAACTTGAGACCTCCGAATTGACAATCCGTATACATAACTATTAGGCCAACCCTTATATGTTTTTTATGTCATACCTTGCCTTTATTCATCTTTGTAATTGTTGTTTGTTTCTTTTGGTTGAATGTGGTCCTTGAATGCTACATTTCCTGTTCGACTTTTATATCTACTTGTAATCCAAATGTTTGATGATATCGTGCATGTGTGCCAGATGTGTATGGGATCAGCCGACATTCAAATGGTATAGGTTTTTCTCCTTATATACGGGTTTATAGCCATGTTTCACAAGCTTGAATTTGGCTATTCGTCTACGAGAGGTGTCCAACTTATAACGTAACACTTTTGTGTAAGATGTTATTTGTCAATGGAAATGGTTATCATAAAACATGCGTGATTTAATGTTGTCAAACTGTTATTTAGAACATACGCATTTAAAAAAAATCTACAAGACCACGCAGTTCGTTTTAAATTACATTTTGAATTAGGTATGCTAGTATATTTATTTTATAAATTTACCAAAATAAGCATTTTATTCATATTTTATGAGACAAAAAATGAATAGTTATTGTTGCTGTATTATCACATACCATGTAAAGATATATTTTGGCCAAAGTTTATATTCTTTCATCATTATTTGCCAATGTGTGAGTTTTATAGAGAACATCATAACAATGCCAGCAGTTGATTTTTTCGAACTAGAAGTTTTTATAGATTTAATAATTTAAAAAGTTTTTGTTCAGGTTAATTTTCGCTGAAATCGTGAAAACCGACGACAAATACCAAAAAAATGCATATACCATTTTGTTTAAAGTTCACATATCAGACTACTATTACCTTAAACGACAAATCAAAAGCATTTGTTTTTAAATTTGTTTTGTCGTCACTTTTTATAATTGAATTTTTTTGCTTCAAAATGTCATTCTTTACCATTTTATAAAAAAACGGATGCAGCAAAATTAGGAATCACATAATAATTCATGTCATAATGTTTTATATCGAAAGAAACATTAGACTTGACATTAAAATGAACATATTCGGCGAGAATGTCAAGATGTTTGAATCAGAAACAAAATGAAAGTGTTACGTAATAAAGAAATATAAAAAGATCGGACAGGGAAAGTAGCATTCAAAGAGGACAGTCAACCACAAAACACAGAAACAAACACGCAAACAGACAAACAAGAAGGCAAAAGTTAATATAAATGCAAACGACATCACAAACATAAAATGGTTGACAATAGGGCTACCGCATTGGAACGGTCATAGGCAAAGTAGGCCACTGGGGGTTTAAACCGGTTCTAGGGTGCACCAAACCTCACACTTACCCTACTTCATCCCATTAAAACAGGACAGTGTAAATAAAGAAATCCCCGCCATGATCTAATCTCTAACCCACAAGGCAGCATCAATAGGCAATATAAGTAAAACACAAATATGCGCCTGTAAATATAATACAAAAAAAAATAGCCTAGAAAGCCAAAATGAAGGTACTCAATGACTTGGCGGAAGCCAGAGCAACAAGAGAATAAACCATTAAGGGCACGACAAGAAAGATCATATAAGTCGAACACCTCTCGTAGAGTTTCAACATATTTCGTGAACATCTTTCTGTCTGCCAATAGTGAATCGTCAGTGGATAGTCGTATCTATTGATAATATACATATCCGCCAGATGAAAAGAAAACTCGATAATCACCGTATAAGTCTGCATCATGTTCCATGATAGCTTACCTATCTGCCAGAGGTGTAGGGTCAGCTGAAAGCCATCTAGCTATACCATCCAAAGCTTTACCGTGGTTCACGATGATCATGTGTGGTTGATGGTAGGTCAACTGTATGGGTATCTTCTCTGAGAACGTGTATGCTTTCGTCATTGTAGCTTGGTAATCTGGGATCTGGGAATGACCAAATCTGGCAGAAAATCAGAACTCAATAAGTCAGCATAGTTCCGTATTACATAACAGGATTTTATAACGGATATATCGTCTGTAAAACATGTTTAGAAACATGTGTTTACTGAAAGAATGCGATAACCTGCTTAAAATTACCTATTAAATGTTTTAATTTTACAATATGCAAAATGTTTAAGCCCAAATTAAGGTTTTATTTCATACCCCAGCCAAACCCGTTTTCGCTTCTTGGAGAAGGGGTTGGATAGGGTATGACAGTTAATACTCGGACCACGTAATGACCTACACTATTGTGGTGTCGTATGTTTCAACTATTTTCTTTGTAAAGTGTTTTTCTTTGCAGGCTTCTTTGAACATCCAGTAAAACCTTTGTCTAAACGACGGTAATTATTTAGATTGAACCGTTTAGATATAAATATTTGTTTCTTTCAATAACCATGATAACAAAAAATAATTAAAATAGCCTCCACTAAATACTTGTGTGATTCAAACGCGTAACAAAGCATGTGAACAATCGTTATATTTTAACCAGATGGCTCTATGTAGTTAATTCTTCTTGAATATTTTTTTCGAAAAGTGGCTAGGTGGTAAAGCGTTCATATGCGTGGAGTCTTGCGGTCGATATACGACCGTGTCACACAAAAATGCATAACAATGACACAATTAGCTCCCCTGTTTGACGTTCACCGTTTAATCACTAGAGCTAAGACTGTTCTACGTGTGATCAAGATGGGATATCATGTCACGTGTCTATGACATGGTATTACAGTATGGCTGCGCTATGAAGTAGAGCATTAAACTCTCTGCTACAGCTGGACACATTCGAGATATGACTGAAGGAGTATTGGGGCGGCTTTAAAACACACATCTAACATGGTCTATGAAAATACTCAATGCTGATTGGCTATTGAGCAGTTTTTGAAAAAGCCATTAAAACTCTGACGTCATGTCCTTCAACCGTTAGAACGTCATTTTAAACGATTTGCAAAGTCGGAAAACAACCAAAACAACGATGACGTTATTTTAAGGCAACGTTACGTTCAAACAACACATTGACCTTGTAAAGCGGTATATTTTCTTCGCTTGGTGCTGAGAGATGGACGTACAATGTGTTTTGAGAATGTGTTTGTATTATGTTTAATCTCTCGAAAATGTGTATATAAAATACATAACAATCCATGTCAGATAAGAAATAAAATAATTCCAGCGAGTTTATATTGTGTGAGATCAAAACCTGGTGGTTTGGACTTGAAACAAATCAAAACCGCGGGCCTACGGCCCTTGGTATCGATGGTCTTCAAGTCCCGCCCACCAGATTTTTCCCTGTGACAATATAAACCCGCTGGAAATATTTTATTTCTTAAACATACATAAATATACAAAAGGAAAAAGAAATGCTCTCGGGAATTATTTTTACATAATTTGTTTACTACACACTTACATTCTCCTAATATTCCAAGAAAAGCCCTAGATGTTTTGTAAACAAAGAGTCGCAGCTAGTAAGAGAAAAGACAAACTGTGCGGTTGCAAACTTTTTAATCACGGTACATTTTGTTACACGAAATTCATAAAATGCTGAAGTTCAGCTTTGCAAATTTGAACTATTTCAGACCTGTGATTAAATAGATTGCACAATTTTACATCCTAAGTTTGCTCACCCGCTTGAGCCAAACGCGTAATCTATCAATAATGAAACTTTGAAGGGATAATATTTGGTGTTGTTTTCGTCTTTTTTCCGAACGGAAACGTTTGCTGTAACCCTATTCTATTCGATTAGCCGCAGCATAGTACGCATACAATTTATCGCGGAAATTCCCGATTTGCGTTTTCTTTTTCCTTCAGTATAGTTGGTTATAGTAAGAACATAGTCTTGATTATATAATTCAAAGTCAAATGTTGTACCTAAACGCAGCAGCTGCAAATACATTTGCGATTGTTGGATTTGTAGTGGCTTTATAGCTACTTGAAAAACCTTTACTTAGCGTTAGTTTGTACTTCTTCATTGTTTCTGGATTCAGAATTGCCGGAAGGTATTCATCGTAGTTGATATGCTGAAACAAAACAGTTGATGCCAATTACTTTACTATATTGCATGATGCTTTATATTTATTCACAGCTATTTTGATTAATATAAGCAATGCTATTGCATGGTTTTAGTGTTTGAATGATCTTAAATCAGTAGTGTTATTATTTACTGGTCCTTTTGGATCATCAAGCCCATTCTGTGTTGCTTTAAAGTTGAATATCGCTTAAGCCGGTGGTAGGAGGCGTGAGAGGTGTTGCATCTTATAATTACCTCTCCTGAACAGACACATAAAACCGAGTCTGATACTTTTCTCTCTTGTTTGTGTTTGTTGTTTCAAAGAGATCACCTTTTCAGTATTTATTAAAGCAGTCTTTGCAGTATGAGTTTCGATGATGTGTACTTTTTAAACGTATTCGTTTGTTTTCGTTATGATCGTTATATATACTTCTATGTATAGACTACCGAGAGACCCAATTATATTTCTATTCAAATAATCCTTTTTAAAGGAATGATTGAAGGGGTTCTATGCCGGTTGTAAGGGAGAACTGGGCTTAGGGCCTTTTGATAGTATTTACTCGCTGTTTGTTAGTGGTGATCATGCAGTAGTGGATGGTGAACATATTTATAGGTTATTAGATTTGTATTGGGATATATGCGCGAGTTCTTCCGCATAACAATATTGCGCGACATTAGGAGCGCAGTATGCATACGCGGAAGAACGAATGCATATATCCCAATACAAATCTAATAAGCTTTTTATTGCATACGCATTTTTAATGTAAAAACGAATAATTAGGACAAAACAAATAGGTTTTTACATGTAATTTTCATCAAAAACATTTTTTGAGATAAACATACTGGCGTTACAGCGTGGGATTTTTTTCACATGAAACAAACATACTATTATCTTACTTGTATTACTGCGCCAATAATTTTTCTCGTCTGCTGGAACAGCGTCTCATCATCCCATTCGGGGTTTACAGCTGAAAGTTCTTTCACTATACGGTTGTGTTCCCGGAACATTACAGTATGACTAAATCCCAGACTGGGAACGACATTTACACGTGCGTCACCTATCAATATAACATATTCACAAGTGTGCCACCTAGCATTATAAAAAATGGTTAACATAAACGTCATGTAGCACGATAAAAAAACAAGCAAATATATATTTACCTCCTCGTTAAGTCGTAAATGAAGACGGGGAGGCTCTGTTGACAAGACAATAATGCAGTTTTAAAATACCTTGTATTCTAAAACTGTAACGTAGAGACAGCCGTGTTTGACACAGTTTCTTTCTCAAGGGAAACCGAATATATAGCGACAAAAAACATTTACAGGCAGTTATATGTATAGGTTATTAGATTTGTATTGGGATATATGCATGAGTTCTTTAGAGTAATGATATTGCGCGACTTCAGGACTTCAATATTTGTGCGCAAAAGAATGAATGCATACTAGTATATCCCAAAATAAATCTAATATACTTTTTATTGCATACGCATATTTAAATTAGAACAATGAAATAAGTTGTAACATTTAATTTTCACCAAACACATATAAACATATTGTCGTTACATCTTCGAAATTTTTGCAATGAAATCAACAGTGTTTACCTCAGGTGATATACTTTCTTTGACAGCAACAGAAAATTTCACCAATCACGAAGGAGTATATATTACACACCCAATATGACTGTACTACACGTCAATATGAGCTAATATTGACGTTTCCTGTTACATTGAAAGTAAACGGAGCTTGTAAATGTGTATGCAATACATTAAAAATCCTGAGCGCCACATAATACGTAGGTCATGCGTGCATCAACGATCAGGGAGGTCTAGCCGTTAAAATGTGAATTAAAAAAACAAAAATACAATAAACGCTATTTTTATAATCTAAACGGTGGTGCTGACACTCTATCATTTTGATCTCATGCAACACACGATCTACTACTGTAGCACTCGTAAAGACTCGGCCAATCCCGTCATTATTCGGGCTCTTTCCTCGAGTGTATATTGACGTATTGGTATGGTCAAAATATTGTGTTAGCCGGAACGCAACGTTACTCATATACAAAATATGGTCGTTGGCTGCACGTGTTGATGTATGGTTTGCGTTGCAGGTTTGTTAAAAACAATACAGATGAAAATGTTATCACTGTTTTCATGTAAATAAACCATAGATGGAGAAATCGGATAAATGGCATTGCAAAATTAAATGATAACTTTGATTTTGAATGCAGATTCATTTGTCGGGAATCTAAGGCGCGTCATGCTAGTATGACGTAGCCAATATGGAGGCTTCGAGACACATTTGAGTTATGCTTCCAAGAAGTGAACACGATTTTGCGAAAACTACTGCAGTTGCGAATATTGGGGACTTACCGGACTTCTGGCAGTAATCACCTGGTTTGTCTAACACACATTTCGTAGGAAGGTTCTTAGGTAGCAAGTTATCGCCAGTATCCACTGTCTTTAATAAACCTGTTAATTTAATTAAACTGTTGTTTTAGAGTCCATATCATTTCTACGGTTGAACTGACTTCTCAAGACCGAAACCGCAGCATCTTTTCTAACCCGAAACCATTTATATTTATTTATATTTGAAACTTACAGAAAATATTTATAATAATATATTAAAAGTTGCATGGAAACATTGTA
Organism: Cyrtodaria siliqua; assembly: GCA_037043455.1. Lineage (NCBI taxonomy): Eukaryota > Metazoa > Mollusca > Bivalvia > Adapedonta > Hiatellidae > Cyrtodaria > Cyrtodaria siliqua. Next base: position 110,307 of record JAWPHD010001104.1, on the reverse strand, counting down.
ACGGTATGTGCCATAAAACCGAGTCTGCTACTTTTTTTCTCTCTTTTTTTTCTTCTTCACATTAGCGTTTGTTTAGTGCTGTGTGGCGACTGTAAAACGTTGCACCGACTACAAATGTTATTACTGGTTCCTTGGGGTCATCAAGCCCACTCTTTGTGCCTTTAGAGTACCGCTTAAGACGGCGCTAGTGGGCCTGGTAGTTGTTCCACCTTACATTACCTCTCATGAACAGACTTAATAAAACCGACTCTGCTGCTTTTCTCTTTTGTTTGTGTTTGTTAGTAGTAAAAGCGTCTTTCGGGACTGACGTCATAAGATAATTAAAGAGTTGTGAAATGTTTTTTGGCGCCATTTATTTTAGGATATGACGAGAACAAACATGTTTCTGTCGGTGATGAAAGGTTGTGCAATCTTAATAGTACTATTTTAAGAATATCATAAACAAACAGACAAACAGAATAAATAATGTGACATCTACATCACCTTGTCAGTTATAAAGTCTCATTACAGAGAAGATAAAAGGTAAGAATCTAAGTTCAAAAGAAATGATTTTGTTTCATTCAGAAATTATTTTTTAATATTGATTCAAACAGTACTTATTTTTACAAAAAAATATGTAGTATAACGAGTTGGTACAATTAAACTACTGTAATTAGTAGAAGTGCTTGAAGAATTTCTGAGCGTGTGTCTCCCTAAATTCAGACGTAATTGTAAATGTTTTGCTATGACAAGTACATCGAATTCCTTGTTATACAGTTTTAGTGTAAACTGATTTAAACTCGTTTATCTTTATAAATACATATCTGATAGTATTGAGCTTTATATTAACTGAAAGATTAAACATTCAGCTACAATTATGTCACAAGTCATAATACGTTTTTCATAATAATAAATACACATTTATAAAAGCTAAGAAAAACTGTTTTCATAGACGAAATATATTTCCTCACGAAAGACCATGATTATCTCTTTAAGCTTTAAACGATTATTTTCTCGCATACATTAACTACAAGGGCTATCATAGTGGGATATTAATAATGTTTAAGCGATGCTTTAATGTATTAACTATCAAATAGCGCGTGGTTATACCAATGAATTATTGAAGAAATGCGTTTTCAGATAATTCATTTTTACATCTAGTAGACGAGACAAAGTGACGTCTTTAATAGCCAAGACAATATTTTATGAGGAAAGAAAACATGAAACATTTATTGGACGAATACGTATGCTTAGCTAAAGGTGAGTTATGCTCCACAACAAATGGTGTATTTATATTAGACAGTGAATGATGTTTAATTCTATAGTATATTGTTCTTTTTTTTGTTGAATATATAAAGTGTACCAAATATTTTAGAATTCTTGTATTTTGACCACAGAAATGAAATTAGTGTATTAAAAGTACATCAGAAAACGGATGAATAGAATTAAAAGAAGCGTTTTCTTCTAAGAAATTTAGGGTACCATTAAGAACCGTAGACAGCTCAACTGTATCAGACTGTACCAGGATTCATGGCGGTGGGACCAAAAGTCTTAGAATGAAACACACGGTTTTATTAGATGTAATGTTTTCAGTGGTCTTATACATTAACAGCAGTGAGAAAACACACCATGCCTTAGTTCCGTTTTGATTGGTTGCTACATTCAAGCTCATTATAGTTATAAAAGAGAGTAGTTTTATTTTTACAGTTAGTTCCATGGATCCTCGAGATGTTATACAAGTACACAAACCCCTCTGTGGAAGGCATTTAATCTCACGTTTATAAGACTACCTGTATTATCCCTCTCTGATAAAATATTCGGTGGAAGCTTCATAAAATCAAAGAGAATGTTACGATACTTTAACAAGTTCTTGCGAAATATATAAAAAGCAATGTACATCATTTTTGACGTCAACATCATTAAACATTTATTGGACGAATACAGACGAGCTAACTTAATAAAATCGCGGACGTTAAAGGATGTTTATGTCACACTGAAAACTGGGATGATAAGAAAATAACTGACCAATATCCGAACATAGGTTTGAGATAAGTTGGAAAATGTATTTCTATAAATAACCATGACATTTGATTATCTATTTATGGTGATATGACTGACAAATAAGATTATAGGTTTCAAAGGCTTAAAAACGACACTTTTTGATAACCTCGAGCTTAGATAAATACGTTAATCGAAAACGACTTTAATAATGAGTTTAAATCTTAGTTTAGTCCTAGATCGGTACGCTGCTAATGGACATATATTCAATTCATTTTTGTAAACGAACACGAGAGACAACTTTGTGCAGTGATGAAATATCTGAAGTACTTTACATGATGACTTGGACTCAACGTTATTATTGCGAGTTATCTAGGTGTTAACACGACGAAATACATATTATAACGGATAGGCATGAACGTTCCAACATTGTTGGGATGCGTTATGTAACTTTACGTCATTGTTGATTCAGTGTTAAATCCCAGACATGGATGAAGGGTTCTTGTGGGAGTAGTGTAAGGAAGAGAAATGCAGCATTGAAGGAGGATTGAGAATAGTGAGGTCATCGTATATCTGACTCTTCTAGAGCTGAAACACGTAAGCATGATGAGAGAGTTTAAACAATCATAAAAATTGAATGACTCCAGATTATACAATCATATTCACTTCCTTTTTGTGTTGCAAAATGCCGAAACTAGAGATAAGAAAACTACGGTACGAAATATGACTTCTGGCCAAATGGAAGCCTTCGTCGACGTGGTCAAGAGGATACAAAGTGGCATGATATCGGTATTAAGAAGAGACATCCGCACTTTTGACAGAAAACGTCGTCTTGAAATCTATGCCATCAAACACCGTGCCTTTCGCAAGAAAGAAAAGCATCTTGGAAAGAAATCACAATATAATCCCCACGCTATTACGAACCTTATACTTGACTCAAGCGATTGCCAACGAGATCCACAGTTCTAGAGAAGCATGAATTTCGAAAATCAATAGATTATTGATAATTGTGATAGATCTCGGACAGTTTATCAGTGATACGACTGCCATTAAAGTCAACCTGTGTATGAGGATAATGAGAGTTATACATAAAGAATTAAATAAATGGTTCATTGGTTGCAAAATAACGACAATAGTTTGATAGAGAATTCGGATTGTCGAGCTACACACAGTGTCGGTACTGAAAACAGCGTACATAAATAAGTTGACTGAAAATGGCATTAGTGTTTTAAAATTTGTATATTTACATGCGTTTTAAAATGTGTACAAGCTGTTTTAAAATGTGTACATGCTGTTTTAAAATATGTACACGCTGTTTTAAATGGGTTATTAACGTTTACCTTTTGCACATTTACATGCAGTTTCTCGTAGGGTACATTTACCTTTTTGTAAATAGCATATCATTTTTTGTCATTAGCGTTTTAAATTGTGTACAGGCTACTTTAAAATGTGTACATGCTGTTTTAAAATGTGTACATATTGTATTAAAATATGTACACGCCGTTTTGAAATGTGTTATTAACGTTTTTCTTTTTGCACATTTACATGCATTTTCCCATAGTGTACATTTATTTTTTTTGTAAATAGCGTATCAGTTTTTGTCATTAGCGTTTTAAAATGTTTATATGCTGTTTAAAAAGTTGAAGGGGTGCTGTAGTGGTGCTGAAGGGCTGCTTCTAATGTGTTGTAGGGGTGCTATAGAGGTGTTCTAAGGTGTTGTGAAGGTGCTATTAGGTAGCTGTGGAGTTTGTGGTGGTGGTGATGGTGGTGGTAGTGCTGGACATTGTTGTTGTTGGTGGTGGTGATGGTTGTGGTGATGGTGGTGGTGATGGTGGTTGTGATGGCTGTGTTTGTTTTGTTGTTGTTGTTGCTGCTGGTTGTGCCGTTGTTGTTTATTGTGGTAGTGGTGGTGGTTGTTGTTGTTGTTGTTGTTGGTGATGGTAGAGGTGGTAGTGTTTGTTGTTGTTGTTGTTGTTAGTGCTGTTGTTGTTGTTGTTGTTGTTGCTGCTGCTGGTGGTGGTAACGTTTGTGGATGTTGTTATTGTTGATGATGTTGTTGTTGTTTGTTGTTGTTGTTGTTGTTATTGTTGGTGTGTTTAAATTACAGTCAGTATACGGTTATTATAATGTCGATCTATATGCGTGTGTGACAATTTACACATAATATTTAAAGAAAGTTTGACTTCTGTCATCCAATCAAAATGCGATATTCCAGACAAATCAAAACATCTCATTTTTTGACCAATCTGAACACAGTGTAAATAACTAAAGTCTGCAAGAATACGTAAGAAAGCCCAGATACTTGTTAGAGACAATTCAACAAATATAAGTTTCTACGTATACGTAACTTTTCAGTCCCAACTTACGTTAACCCGAATACTCCTGCCGATTTTATGATAGCGTGTCCGTAGCTACACAGTATGAAAGAAAATTGTGAGTGTGCCCTTTTCGAAATATCGTTGGAGTGCGAATTTACTCCCAAAAGCGATAGGCTTTACCTTTGCGGTGATTTTCTTGGAGAGACGTACATCAACCATCACAAAATAACGTATAGGTTCGTGTAAAATATAAGAAATACTTCTCAGAGCGGTGTGACAATCCAAAATACGTCCCGCTTGTTCAAGTGGGACAAGAACACGTAAGTTTTTACTTCTTGGGCGAAGACTTGAAGACGGTGAACATAACGTCTAACGCTCCCCATTCTGTCTTACACGTCAGGCAACAAATTGGCTGATTTCTACTTTCTTTTATTGGTTGTTATAAATATAGTATGTTATGTAAATACAATTGTAAACAAGAGGCCCAAGAGGGCCTGTGGACGCTCTACTGGCTAATATGGCTCTTATGACATCAATGAAGCGAGTGACTATCGTCTTAAAGAGGCAAAATATAGCATTTTTAACTATATCAAGAGCAATAACTCCGTCATTACTGGTCCGATCTGGCTATTTTTCCAAGTTGGCCAGTAGAGATAATAAAAATTTCAAAAAAAAAATTCAAACAAATCTCAAAAAAAAAAAAAAAAAAAAAAAAAAAAATATATAAAAAAATTCAAAATTCAAAATTCAAAAAAAAAAAATCAAAAAAAAATTCAAAAAAAATAATAAAAAAAAAAATAATAAAAAAAAAAAAATAATAAAAAAAATAAAAAAAATAAATAAATGAAGAAATTAAAAATTTAAAACAAGCATTGATGTAAAACTGTGACCCCCGGGGCGGGGCCAGATGTGACCCCAGGGTCAGCATTTGAACAAAATTGGTAAAGGACCATAAGCTTATAGCAACAGCAAAATATTAAACCTGGCTCTTGCAGTTTCAGAGAAGAAGATT